>JAOVYW010073947.1:0-19096 GCA_025775045.1 Hiodon tergisus
AGAAAAATACCTTGTAGTTCCTCTGATGATAGCCCTCCTTACACTTACAGGCCTCACAGTGCTATCAGTCCAGGCAAGCAAAGTAGGCAGCCTTCAACTTTCGCATGCCTTCAACTTTTTCACATGTCAAGAAAGACTCAAGAAATACTTTTGTGTCCACGTGGATCTGTAACGTTAGACTTAAATTGTATGTTACTGTTTCATAGTTACAAGTGATGTACGTTAAAACGGGAGGAGGACTGGTTCGGGGTTATAACCATCAAGCCATAACTATTTAGTTACATTTTACCTTGAAATGGCGACCAGGATCTCTTCTCATTTTGTGAATCCATCCATGTGAAGTACAGGATCTTTTGGGAAACGATGGAAGGTTTGACCTCTATAAGATTACTTTCTTTTGGAAGAGGTACATTTGGGAATCAGCATTGAGGCAGCATTGCTGGTATCCAGCAGCCCGATGTTACTTCTGTTCTCCTCAGCCTTGTTTTGGTTTAAGATGGCGACGTAGGTGAATAAGACTAATTAAATTAACAAGTAACGCTTGTAGGTTTAGAGGTAAAACGTAGCCTTTTAACCACCTGTTCAGTATAATTCAGTTTTAACTCACCCATTAAAAACAAGTGGCTTTAATTTTTATTTATTTATTTAAGCAATACATACACACAACTAAAATACAAAGAAATAAAATGTTCTAATATCATTTAAAACCCCCCACAAATGAACAATGCCAAGTATAAAAAGGCCTACTACTCATCACAGTTGCCTGTAGATTAAAAGTATAATTTTTAAAATTCTAATTCCAAATTCACACCAATGTGGAATAAATACTACTGTTACACATAACACAACAGAAAACTATAATACTTAAAATAATTCCAATACAATTCCACGTGCGGTTAAAAGTGGTACATAAGTATCAACAAAATAATTTAAAAACCCAAAGCTCAAATATACTATAATGTGAGATATAATATACATCTGGAAGCAATAACAATTATATTAAAGTAATTTTTATAAGAGATAAATTTACTCGGTTTATAATGTTCTCACTTGTATGTTTAGAAGTAAAACGTAGCCTAGCCTTTCAACCTCCTGTAGTTAAGTATAAATCAGTTTTAACTCACCCATTAAAAACAAGTGGCTTTAATTTTTTATTTTTTATTTAAGTAATACATAGATACAATTCAAATAAAGACATACAATGTTCTAATACCATTAAAAAAACAAGAAATGAACAATGCCCAGAATAAAAAGGCCTAATAACCATACAGTACCCTGCAGTAAAAGCGGAATTAAAAAAATTATAATTGCAAATTCACACCAATCTGGAATAAATACTACTATTAAACATCACACAATAGATACACAGTAAATAATAAATATAAGGGTGACAAAATGGCAGTGATTAAGAGAAGAATACTGGAAGAACACCAGTATCACAGTTAATACAGGAATGAAGCGTTTTGTAACCGCAGTAAAAATTAGCAGGAATGAGGATTTTATTCTCTTCAGTCCATTTTGAGCAGTTAATACGGTATTACTTTAAATAATTCCAATACAATTACATGTACTAAAACAAAAATAAAACCAGGGGGAAATGCTAAAACATATATTACACACTTTTAAAATCATCCTACAAATATCTTTAACAAATTACAGGCATCATAATTTATAGCAGCTTTATGTTAGAAAAGTGTTCAATTAATTAAAAGATTTTTCACATTCAATATCATACCGGGAATCCGTCAATAAATGCTTCCTCGTCGCCATCTTGTGTTAATTGCTCACAGAACGTCAGCTGAATTCGCTTGGGCAGGAAGCAAAAGGACCAGAACCCGGAAGCCGAAGCACCTAAATGGCGTTTGTCCGTTGAGCATGCGTAGTTGTACCGTAAAAAGACAATTCTGAAAACTGGTTTTTATAAACATACACTTTTATTTCTCATGTTTTTACATTGAAGTAAAGAAAACTCAGTTTCGACCATGTTCTCTCAGGCAATTAAACATCATGCCTAATAATTATAAGCATTTTTATATGCAATGGCTTCGGTGTCTTTATTAGATTGCTCACTAATGAGCCCAGACTGTTCAGTTACGACGTCTCTGGAGCTCTTGTAGAGCTCAAATAATCAAATGTCAAATTAGTGGAATGTGTAAATTATGTAGGAAATTGCCTTTTTTAAAACGAGGTTAATCAAGCGATTATTTGTGTTTTTTCGGCTAAGTCATAACTATAAGTAGGCTTAATCAATAATCAAATGTTCAACCAGGAGAACGCTTCCGCGATATCGGTAAACATATTACACTATATAAAAAACGAAAGATTATTATTACTAAGAATTTGAATTGCCTTTTTAAATTAAGTACTAATTTCGGGGGGAAATGCTATTTGGGGTTTAAATAACTAGGACTTCATTTTTCTTCTGATGTGTAGCGAATACCCGCGGAGGGTTTAGATTCAGGTTTCAATAGTGGAAATCCCATATACGTTTGTTGAAGGGGCCACTAATCCACATCCTCGTCGCTTCTCGTCGTCTTTGCATAGCCAACGTGAACTGTGAAACTCTTGTGGCGCAGACATGTATAAGGAGTAGCCTACATCAAATTTTAGGAGTCCTTCCCTGGGCAAACCAATGGGATTTTCATAAAAACGTCAATACCGTGAAAACGCCTCACGAGGGAGTCCCTAGCACATAAACATTCTTAATAACCGCAAACAGCTGAGTGTCGGAGATTCTAGCGCCCTCACCTGGCCACAATAAAGCTCAGTAAATTAAACATGTTGGTCACGCTCTACCCTTTGCTTTTGTTTAAGGTCGGGGTTAATTGCAATTTGATGAATGGAATGGGTATTAGTTAAGATGAGAGTTCCCGTTTGCAATTGGCAGACTGAACTGGACTGCAACGTTTGTAATCACAGTTTGAATTTATCCCGTTTCTCAAATTCAACGTAACGCAATTAGCTCACACACTATTCCGACGACATTTACCGTACATTAAATATACAGCATTGGAGTAGGATCGACGAAATCTAACAAAAGACGATGTTGGTTATTGTAATTGAAAACATTTAATTAAAAAATGACGCAATGAGCACCCAGGAGGATTTGGCTAGGTTTGTGTAGGACGAGCTCAGCCCCGCACTCGAGCGAGATAATTCAAACACTGGAACGACTGCAGACACCAGATAAGAGTCGTCGTCGGAAGTATGAATATCTAGACTTATCACGACACTACACTGGTACTACAATTGCTATAATCACGTTTAAAACTTAACGCATGTTTGTGGGTTTGCGTATTTGAGGTATTCTTTAATCTTCACTTCATAAGAAAACGTTTCTACACACTTCACAAAATTTTCTCCCTCGGTGCCCAACAGTTATTTAAATATTCTCGGATACATATATTCCATCATATTGTGTTTTTATAAACACAATATTTATACAATAAATAAGTAGCCCACTTTATTTAAAAATATCAATACGTGGAATTTACACGTAGCCAGGTATTAGCGTGACGACCAACCTGAAACGTGACCACCCGGAATATTATTTATAACCTTCAGTTTCCTTATAAGATTTACATTCAGGCAGTAAATAAAACCAATTAGTTGATTTTTAAGCCGGCACAGGGTTTTTATAGCACCAAGAACAAAAATGACTACTGGAGCATTTTGACCATTAAGAAGAAATCGAAGAACCTATATAACAATCTAGTTCTAACAATTCACGCCTAGTCACCAGGAATACAATGGATGGTTTACTATAGTACATGTCCTTGAGAAAATACAAACGCAATTATTTACTCTAGTAAAAAGGCTAGTCTCGGTACCTCGAATACCTTAGATCACAAAGCGCAATAAGCGAGGTAAGAATTCGTTTTGGCTAAGACATAACAGTTCTGCACGCACCGCTGCACACTGGTGTTGGTTAGTGATGCAGTGAAGTGGTTCAGCACCTCTCTACGCGGACAGCTCACCCCACGGCTCAATCTGCTGCTCCTCCATTCTCCTCATCCTCGCTATTCTACACCTTGCCCAGGGTGAGGTTTCTAATGCATTTCGCCCCTCGCTGTAGCCCAAAAGCAAACAGGACCGTTTTAGGCGCACGGCAAACAAAACGGAATACTACGAAAAGTTGTTGCATCGACCAAGACGGATTCTCTGGACAAGGGAGTATGCCAGACGCGATTCGTTTGGTCGTGGAGACGCATTTCAGCAGCTGGACACCTAGCATAGTAGCCGAGTGACTGGGAAGGACACATTTGGTAGTAAGTAATCCAGACATTTAAAAAAAAAATCGGTGTAATCAATAATGCAAGAGTATTTTGTCTTCGTCACACTTCGACATTTAATGTTTCAAATCGTTGGTAATATTTTGGAACAAAATTAAGAATCGAAATGTACTTGCAATATGTTTGGATATTCATGTTTGGAGGAGCACGTTTTCACAATAGTTAAATGTTCAGAAATGGCTTTCTGAAAATCCAGTTCATAATCCTTGCTCTTGGCGTTGTAAACTACTCGTAAAAAAACGGGTGCTCTCCAGACCTTTATCGATCCACGGTCAACACTATCACATATACCTTACGATGAAACTTGGAAAATAGAAACATTTTAACGAAGCTTAAAGTTATGCCACATTTCTTATGTGTTTTATAACATGTGTGACACAACATGGACAATATTTGCCGGAAAAGAATTGCTGCCTATAAAACCAGCACTCTGAACCGGATAATTATAGACCGTGCACACCACTTGGTTACTGAGTTAGAGCACACAGTTTACACGTTCACCTGTGTTCTTTTCTTTTACTAGCATGTGATTTAAAAAAACCTTATAAGAAATTAACACTAGTGTTACAGGTCAGGGTTTAAAGCATCAGCTACTATGTAATTTCACTCCTTTTCCTTTTTTTTCAGACACATGAATGCATCTGGTTCTGCAGCCTTAGTTATCTGACAACTCTCTCTCTACAGACGGCATCAGCGCCTCAGCAATGTTCAGAACCCTCTGTGCATCAAGAGTTTGATACGCCCCTGGAACCCCGTCTCAACAACCAAACCCGACCAGGTGGCGCTGTAAGCGTCATGGCCCACCTGCATGTGGGCCTGAGGCCCGAGACCACAGAGAAGGCCCGGCTAGAGCTGAGCGAGAACCCAGACACCCTGCACCAGGACATCCAGCAGGTTCGGGACTTGATCACCACCAGGCCCGACGTCGGGTTTGTCCGCAGCGACGACGCCTTTATTCTCAGGTTCCTCCGGGCGCGCAAGTTCAACCAGGGTGAGGCCTTCCAGCTGCTGGCCCAGTACTTCCAGTATCGCCAGCAGAACCTGGACATGTTTCAGAGTTTCAAGGCGGACGACCCTGGTATCAAACGAGCCCTGATGGACGGGTTCCCGGGCGTCCTGGAGATGCCCGACCAGTATGGTCGGAAGATCCTCATCCTCTTCGCCTCCAACTGGGACCAGAGTAGGTAAATGTTGGCACTCTGCCTGTTTTTGTCTCCTCATCCGAGCACGGCCAGAGCCTTCAGTGCACAGGCATTCCTGCGAGGCAATCGTGGAGCGCTTTACTTTGATGTTTCTGATGCCGGGTGGGCAGCCAGAGGAGGTCCCTCTGAAGACTGACACTGACTCACCAAACAGACACTCTTTGTAGTTACTCTTAAACCCTTGCTCATATTCAAGCCCTAAGAAATAATGTACTACAGTTAAAACCTCCCAAGGGGGTCGTTTCATCTCCCAAAAATCATAAAGTACATGAATGTGCCCTTAAAGAATTACCTCTAGAAAGAAACCTCAGTGTTGCTGTTCAGAAGTCACAGGTCACCTTTTCTGAACCTACCTGCTCGGTTGTTCAGAAGCCCTGGTCCTTCCCCCCAGTCCGTGCCTTCTCTAAGAAGTCAACCTGTCATACCTTTGAGTGCCCCACACTGTCGGACTCCTTAGCAACGGCAAACTCCCGAGGGGCGTCCGGCTAGACGCTAGTGTCTTCAGTCCATTCTCTGTGCGCCTGATGAGAATCACGTTAACGGGGCTGGAGGGGTAGAAACCTTTTTGGAGGAATTATCCTTTCCTGGATTCAAAAATGGAATGCTAATTCACATTGCCATTTGACCGCATTTCTTACAAAATACTACAACAAAAAAACCTATGTAATTGGTGCTAATGAGTAGATAATCCTCATTAGTTCCGGATGGGAAAGGGTGGTTTGGAATATCTCTAGACCCAAAGGACAAGGTTTGTGCGCATACTTTCAGACTGGATTTCATAGTTCATATGTTCATAGTTTCTTCAAACTGACCAGTTTAAAATGGTTGAAGTCCTCTGTAGATGCGGCAAGGGGTGCTTGTGGCTCATGTTTTAAAACATGGTGCCAGATATTATGCATTTACCACTGGTATGACTGGGCATCAGATCAAGCACATGGGCTACGTATACCTTAAACAGACATCTGGTCTGTATTGTCATTAGGAACCCAAGGTCTAAATTTAACACCCTACCTGCGAGTGAAAATTGAGGTTTAAATGGTTTACTACATTGAGTACAATTTTTATTTCAGACCCTGTTAACCAGCAAACTAATGAAGACGTAGATGGCAATATCCAGGATCGTGATGTATGATGTGTCTTCAGTCCAAGTTTTGCTCTCTAGTCTACTGTACTTTGATTCTTAAAAACAAACTGAAAACAGGCCAGGGTGGCCATGGCTGAGGCTAGGGCTATGACGTTATCATTGTGCAACTGCACAATGGAAAGGGGGCTTTATAGTTTTCATGAGTGCAACATACCCTCTGTCCCCTCCAAAGGAACTCGTTCACAGACATCCTGCGGGCCATCCTCCTCTCCCTGGAGGTCCTGATCGAGGATCCTGAGCTGCAGATCAATGGCTTCGTCCTGATCATTGACTGGAGCAACTTTTCCTTCAAGCAGGCCTCCAAGCTCACGCCCACTATCCTCAAACTGGCCATCGAGGGACTGCAGGTAGGCAGTACTGACACTGGTTTGAGTGTAATTGTGCGTAAGCATATAAGGGCTACTCCTCAAACAGGTCCTGTTTGATAGAGATACCGGGCAGAAGACAGATTAACACAATGTTTCAAAGGATGACAGTTTCTCATATAAATGGAAGATATCAGGAAGTCACAGACATTCAGTCCGTCATCTGTTTGAGTTGACAGTAAATGAAAACCCTTTAAACATCAACACATTTTGGAATTGTTCTGGTCACCTTTCAGGGGTGAAAACTTACAGGGCATTACAGCAGATTTAGGAGCATAATCATTCCTGGGAAGGTCCCTGTCAGGGCTCAGTGCATGGTGAGGCATCAGCTCCCTTGTCAAATACAATGAACCCAGCAAATGAATTAACATATTGAAATATATAAAGGATTTAGCATTGGACTTCGTCTTGCAACTCAGTTAAATCTGTATAATTATAATGTCTCAACTTGACAGTCTGTTTTTTGTAAACAGTTTTTTTTTTTTTACTGGAACATCAATGTCTAGGTTGGGATTCAAAATAAAAACCACTAAGTGTGTGTCCTACAAAATGTATTGAAGACAAAGCAGCAAGAATCTTTGATCCAGGATCTACAAAATGATGGCTTGTCTTCAAGACCCCTAAATTCTAACAGCGTGAGTCTTGTGTGGCCTTTGCAGATAATCTGTCTGTCCCTCGCATTGGATTAATGGGGGACCAGCTGGCCCCGGTTGGAGTCATTGGGCTTGTTCCCCCCCCACACCACGGGGCGTGTCTCAACAGCGACCTGAAAAGACCGGTCCTGCTCTGCTTCAAGAAAACTGCATTCTAAATCTGACAAAAAACAAGACAGAACAACAACAGACAGCTTTTTTACTCTCCCCCACCCTCCCTTTCAATCATTTAAGATATGAACTCAAACTGTGTCTTTAAACTATGAGGAGTTCTTCTAAGCTTCTAAGAGGTTGAATGAGTTGCATACATTAGATCTTAGAAGAAACAGATAGTGAGCGCAGGGGTAATAATCCATGTTCTCTTTAGGCCTCATGAAGGAAATGCAGAGCCTGAGGAACTGGTTTCCCCCGATCGAAGTGAGTAAACATCAGCTTAAACATCAGTTAAGTGGAGCTGGTGAATCAGACAGCAAGCCAAGTCCAGTCTTGGCGGAGGTTAATGGCCCTGCGGATTTTAGGTTCAGCAGGATGAAGCAGGCCTTTTAGAATACCCTAGGGTTTCATTTCCAGAGAGTGAGTCCTCTCTCATTTGGGAAGGCTTGTTTTTTTTAAATCAATCCTTGCTCACACCTTGGCAAATTCAAATGACGGTACAAATAACCTCAAACTCTGGGGATAAATATCACTCTGGGGATCATTTATCATTTAAATCTGCGACTCAATTAACTAGCAGCACATCTATCCGGAGGCTTAAACATTTTTAAAAGGAATTAATCAGCTAAAATGAACAGACCATATTGTCCTTCGTTACACCGAGGGATTCTTGGCCGACCTTCACATCGGTCTGAGGACTGCAGGCAGCAAAGTCAAGCCCAAATATTTTTTCTTTGTTAATAACTGCGGTTGATGACTAAGAAAAAACCTGCTCCATATTCTGGTCCTTCCGAAATGCAGAACTCATCCCACAGTATACAGCAGCTCAGTGAGAACGTGAGCCTTGCTTCTCAGTGCATTGAAGCACAGAGTACCACTGAAAGTTATTGTTAGACATCCAGAGGATACTTCATCAGATGTAAAATTCTCTTTGGAGCTGTGAAACGAAAAAAATGGAAGAACTTTATACCTACTCTTAATTGTGCACAAACTAATATCCCTGTCCATTAATCTCTCAGTTCCCCACAGCCGCCCTGACATCATTAATTTAAGAAGGAATGTCTAATGAGCCAGAATGTAGGTACGTTGGATCACACACTGGTTTCCCCTATACAGATCTGTTGAACAACACATTATAGTAGAAACTACTACACTTGCAGTAATTTCTCTCACTATGGGTCATCAAACTTACATCAAGGTAGGTTTAATAGCCATTCAATGAGCAGAAGACGTAATTGCCCCCTCCGGCAGTGACCGTTCTGAGTGACTGTTGATAAAGGTGTCTCTGATGGCTCGTTTCTGTTCCTTGCATCACTCACAGGACAGCTTCCCCGCCCGCTTCGGCGGAATCCACTTTGTCAACCAGCCATGGTACATCCATGCCCTGTACACACTCATTAAGCCCTTCCTCAAAGACAAGACCAGGAAACGGGTAATTATCACTGCCCTCCCGCTTTCCAAAGCTGCACCCTTGTGCATTCTGATCAACCAAATTACCACACACAAAAAAACCCAACCGGACACATGTAGTTCACACATTAGTTAAAATAAGTAAATTACCTGTGTTTCCATAGGTAGGTGTCACATGACCCTGCTCATATAGCATTAGAACTGGCTTGACAACATTACCACTACTTATTTAGGGAAACCTCCCTCCTCCCCCTTCTTACCCCCACCACCTATCCGCTCAGGGATGGGATAATCAGGCTCAGAAGGAGGGATCATGGATGCAGGATTGTTAACCACAGTTACTCCTTCACCAACTGACTTTGTGGAAGCCATTTTGTTTCCGCAGTGTTAGAATGAGCAGATATTTTACTTTCCTCCACTTTTTAATTGGATTTCATGTGACTGGAAATTTGCATGCATGGAGAAACCCTTTTTGAACTATCCTTGTCAGGGAGTTTACCCTTGTGTCTTATAATTAATTAGTGAGTAGACTGGGTTAGGCTTCTCTAATAAAAAATGCAATCAACTTCACATTAACTAAATAATTTTATTATTTGTGGTTAGAATTTTATTTTGTCGCCTCCAGATTTTTCTTCACGGGAACAATCTCAACAGTTTACACCAGCTGATTTACCCAGAATGCCTGCCATCAGAGTTCGGAGGGACACTTCCCCCATACGACATGGGAGTGTGGGCCCGCGCCTTGCTGGGCCCGGACTACAGTGACGAAACTGAGTACACGCACACCTATGGCGCGCTGCATGTGAAGGGAGCCCTGGGTGCCTCTGAAAGAGAATGTTATGAAAACCTGATGAGGAGGTAAGAGACGGCCCATTTCATAGAAGATGAGGAATCAGGTTTGTTGTGTTCTCTTTCGGATTCTCCAGGAACAGAAAGGATAGTTACAGTAAAGCTAAAAGAGTATACATTTCAGCGCATTCAATGATAGGTTAAACAGACAGTTGTCCCACTAGGTAAAGCATTCTCAGGTTTTCTGAACATGGTGCATGTGTGGTATCTTTTTAAGCTCCCTCTCCTAGATCAGCTGTGATTTAAAAAAATTTCTTTATGCAAGTTGCTGTTTTTTTTAATGTTAAACCCAGTCAGAGAGGTTAAGTGCTGTCCGGTTGAATAGTCCTTGCCGTAGCTTGCCCAGCTTGTTTGGATGCCTTCTTGGCGTTGCTAGGCAACATTTGACCAGGGGAGTGGGAGGAATCAACCCTAAAATGAGGTATTCCAGATTATTTTTGTTGCGTCGGCAGCTAAGCGAGACCTCCAACCCTGTTTTCATCTGAAAGAGCTCTAAATGAATCAGCTCGCGTCAAGCGTTCATCACCTACATGGGCCCAGCGTCGGGTGAGTCAGTCTGTCTCCCTCCAGCAGAAGAGCTTGAGGTCAGGCCTCAACCACCCTCAACCACCTTGCAGTTGGCATGCCCCCCCACGGACTGCGTTTGGGAAGTGTTTATACGGCGCGGGTAGCAGTCGCCATTTTCTCACCTTTACCATCCGCCTGCTCACACAGGCCCTGGTTTACGTCAAGCGACTGCTGCTCCTGAGCAAGAGAGAGAGAGAAACACACAGAGCAGGAATATGGCCATTTTGCTGAGATTCTGGGGGACCATGGAACTGATAAATAAAGCAACGTCACCAACAGGTATTTTAGAACACAGACTTTAACCAGGCGAATCGACACAGCTGTAGTAAATCAGTCCCATTGAGAGGTAAGCAAGAGGCTAATGTCGCTCAACAGGAGAAGGCTACGTGGCTCATTCTTTTGCCTTTTAAACTGAACCGTGAAAAAAAGAACAAGTTCCTTAAATCTGAAAGATATTGGTAGAAGTACCAAACCTCAGAAAAAATTCAGATTCCAGTTTCTTCAAGTAAAGGAAGGCACATTAAGGCGCTAGATATCTCACAAAATGCCTCAAAGGGCAACATTCCTTCCAATAGAACACCACTGCAGAGAAGAATAAATAACACCAATCCTCTACATTTACTAGGGTTATCTGTTGACAAGTCTTCCTTGTATTTGAATTGATAAGCCCCATTTATCGAAATGACCATCAGATGATTATGTTGAATGGTATATAGTGAATATTCCTGCTGCATATTTTTTTAAGAGAAGAGTCAATCAATTTAATGTCAGCCGTAATAATAGTGTTGTTCAGCTCCAAAACCTCCATAATTTGCAAATGGACTGAATGTACGAGGGGAGACAATGTGGAATTCTAGAACTCTGTTAGCAGCACGCCCGCGGTTGTCGTGACTCACTCTGTGATCAACAGGGAGTCTTGCGAGTTCAGATCTTCGGCAAGCTGCTCCTTCCTAACTGTCTGAATTCAAAAACCAAACCGCGCCAGCGACTCTTTTGACTCCACCGCCGCATTCCGTGGAGATCAGCGGCCCTGCTCTCTCGCCTTTCTCTGATTTAAAAACATCATCTATGAGTCACTATCGGCTCTGGAGGGGGGAGGAGGAAGAAATTAAGAAGTAGTGGAGAGGAAGTCTCAGGGCTCTTCTCCCCCGCTGTCAGGCAGGGCTGGACAACTCATTCGCTGGGCGAACCCAGCTGCACGGCGACTCATCTCCGCTTGCCGGTAATAGCTGTGCTGAAGAATCACTGTGGTAGTGAGCTGGCATGTCTGCCTTAACGTGAAGACATATCGCTGATGGCCAGCAGGCAATGGTGTATGGCATCTATAGAGGTCACGTGACCGATGGGTGGGTGACGGAACACAGGGTAGGACTGTACCTACCGTGCTTCAGTACGGTTGGCTTTTTTCACTTGTCGCTGAAAAGCGTGTGGTAAGCTTGGTGTGTGTTTGCCACAGGTCCCAGTCCATGGTGGAACCTGGTACCCTGAAACACAGTCACCAGGGCGATGACACCGCCCAGCCCCTGCTAGCTCTAGACTGAGGGAACAGAATGACGACGCTCCCCGGGAAGGCCTCACAGTCCAGCCAGCACTCTGCCGAACCTCCTGGTCCCAGTAAAAACCAGCACACAACCGACACTTAGTCCCAATTCAGCAGTATCCTCACACACCAGTCATATCAGTAGAACCCTCACGGCCCCAGTCAGACCCTCTCTCAACAAAACCCTCGCTTAGCAGAACCCTCACAGTCAAATGGCTACTCACTGTGAGGCTCTGACACATGCCAGGTGAAATCAACCAGCGGCCACTGGGTACATCATTTTTCACAAGAAATATTTCACTCAGCAAACCGTTTCCACTGCACCTATTGTCAGTTAACTGAAAGGCTACCATCCATTTTACGGCGACAAACAGCAAAAAAGCAATATTCAGTTTGGTGGTAAGGTTCGACAGATTCGTATTTCTCTGGATCCCTGGTTGCTCTGATCTCAGTACTGAAGCAATAGAGGAATTGTAGCATTGTGGAAAGAATGCACGGGGAGGATGACTAAGAGAATCCATGAAGAACCTACAAAAATGGCACCTGCAACGCAAAGGACAAGTAAAGACTGTTGTCGCGGGGCATACTACCAAAAACCTTACAAAAAGCAGCCTTTGGGGTTAATTAGATTTGTCTTGTCTGTCCCGTGATTGGATGATAGTGAGCTCTGTCTCCAACAATTTGCGTGGCGGCATTTCTGTTTTAAGGCCCCTTGTTTTAAAAGCACTTGATTTACACCAAACCAAAACCAACAGTTGTTTGGTTTCTGTTGTGGCATAGCTGCCGATTCTACGGGAGAATCTTATGGGGGATGGGAGGGTAGTTTTGGGTCAGTGACTGTATGTTAATAAGCACAGGTGATCATCATCACCTGTAAAAACACCTCAAACAGAATCGTGGCTGTGCTTAACACACAAGTTTGAGCCAATGTATGTTTACACTGTGACTAATGGCAATTAATTTATATTGTGCTATTAAGGTCCGCACCTTAGTTTTTTAATCTAAGGTTTCTACTGCAGCCTGTATCTACTGCACACTATGTCTGTTGCCGTGTATGTGCTACACTGTGCATCTAAAGAAATCAAATCTCTACTGCAAATACTGTTTCTAATGACATCTGTCTGTGCTGTACAGTGCATATAAAGAAGTTTAATCTCTTCTGAACATTGTGTTTTTATTGACAGCTGTATGTCCTGTACAGTGCATCTTTCCAGCTCCAACTCCATCCAGCCCCACCAACATTACTGCCATTATCTGCCTAGGCTGCAGATCAGAGGGGGCCCTGGGTCCTGCAGGTCTTCTTGCTCCAGAAAATCTTGAAACCTCTACCAAGTGCTTCCTCAGACGGCGACATCTCGATTTGTTTTCAGCTGTACCTCTGACTTGAGTATTTATAGTGTTCAATGTCTCCCACTCCCACTCTCTCATCCATCAGGAGCTCAAGTAAAACTTCTAAAGAATTCCCTTGGCTGAAATAACAATCAGTCAACAACAAGTGCTATTCTAGCTCCTCACTGACCCAGTCATTACCATAGAAATTCAATCTAATGGGTACAATTTAATTAATATGCCCAGTAAATATGTTGCACCTATCATAAGGGTTAGGAATACATCCAAGTAATAAGGTACTGTCATAAAAGTACACATACAGTGCTAAATTGATAATGTGGGCCTCCAAAGTGGCTCAGTTGGTAAAGGTGCTTGTCTGAACACAGACTGAGCCCTATGAGCTGCATTCAGCCCAAGGTTCGAGTCCAGCGGATATTATTTCCCAAGGGGATGATAAATCAGCAGGGCTTGCCACCAACAAGCGCCTCTTATCGGCTTCCCGAGCACCTGCGGCTTGCAATACCATAGAGAGGGTGTGTCACTCCTCCAACTGGGGCTGAACCTCTTGTGCAGCTGTGTGGCCTGCATAGACTAGGCAAAGTAGACTAGTTTTACTTCCTAAAACTCCAAATGTATGGCATTAGGCCATGCATTCTCACAATTCTCAACTGCAAATTGTGGTGAAGAGGCAAAAAGGCAAAAAACTGCCTGTTCTTCTCTAGACAAACAACCTCAACAAAAGTCAAGGGCTGGAAACAATCCCATGATTCCACACACAGTACTAATTGGTAATTTAATACAGATGCTCTAAGCAACAGGACCATGGATCTGAAGAGCCATTTTGCTGCAGGAGTATCACGTAATATGTTTTTTCTCTCTCTCTCTCTCTCTCAACACAAACCTGATAATAAAGCACTTCGGGACATCAACATATCATAGGCCGTACTTTGAAAAATATGTTAAATGCACGCATTTTAAAGAAAAGGAAAACATTTACGTATAATGCACTAATTTTAAAGAAAAGGAAAACATTTATGTTTAATGCACTAATTTTAAAGAAAAGGAAAACATTTATGTTAAATGCACGCATTTTAAAGAAAAGGAAACTTTTTTTCAAACCCATCCATTAACATATGATTTGCTGTGCATCCTGGGAGATCGATGATTGCAAGTGTACTTAAAGAGGCGTCTCGTGGTTTTCTACAGAGAAAAGACACAGGGCGTTTTTACGCACTGGCTTTAATGGGGCTAGGTCGTAGAACGGAAATCAGCGCTTACACTGCAGCATATACTAAATCTTATTAAAACACTACAAAAAGCCTACAGTATAGAGTTCGATCAGAACCCGTTATATCGTCGGTTCAGATCCCAGGCTGTTTTTCTTCCCTGGGTAAGAAAGGCCAGTGATGTGGGATTGTAGTGGTAAGGCAGAGCATGGGCTACATAAAACAACCACATTCTTCCTTCCTTGAAGAGGGCGTGAGTTACCTTTGTCTTTGCCGCCTCTCCGCACTCTCCTCCGTAAACTAAAGGCAGAGCGGTCGGTCACTATTGCTGGGAAGAGGCAGCCCATGGTACTTGTGTTGATTTGCAGCGCTTCGCAAACGCAGCCACCCTCCACACTCAGGCACGTTCAATTAAGCGGGAGCTAGTGTGGTAACGCCCCTTTGCTTCAGTGATGGGGAGCGCTGCATTTATTCGACGTCCATGTATATTTCAGCTGCCAAAAGAAAACGTTGTAAAAATAAAAATGAATTATATCTGCATTAAAAGCACGAGGATGAAGAAAGGCTACGATTCCATAACGACGTTAGATTTAGATGTCACCCGCTACTACCATTTATCGACCTGGTGTGAAAGACGAAATACTGTAACCATTGCATCGCAGGTTTAAAATCCTGCGGCACTGCTGTAGTCCTGTTAACCAAAGCAATAATTAATAATAATCTGAACTGAGTGAACAAACATCCAACTATTTAAACCTGTGATAGTGTAAACTGAATGAAAAAATCGCACTGGAATACAGGATATATGAATCAAACGAATAGTAAAAAACCAAATTAAAACGGGGAACTGAAAGGCAGGCAGGAAACTTTATTTTTAAATAAAAGTACAACAGACAAAAATGACAAAGCCGTTCAGTTCGCTAATGCTCCAGGAGCCCATTTATCAACGAACGGCTTAACGCCCACACATAAACCTAAGTCGACTTGAAATACGTCACGCATATTAAACCGTAGGGGGGGAAAACCCTAAAACTTGTCAAATCGTTAACAGTGTTAAGAAGACACACAACGTTGCATCACATTGTTTTCAATGTCTGTCAATGTGCTCACTGACTTCAAATCCTATGCCTGGTTTGTCAATCACGAATCCTCACAGTCCAATCCTGGCAACAGTATCCATGGTTGCGATCCCTGTCTGGAGGACTCAAACGCACACAGAGCCACACAGATTCTGCGATTAAGGCAGATGGAGTGTCTTTGTTGCCTGAATGAGGGTGTGAAGAGGAGCGAAACGCTGAAGCCTTGCCAGTCAAACCTCCCAATTACACAACGTGACGTAAACATTTTTAAAAAAACTCCTAATTACACAACGGGAACTAAATACACCAACAAACCTCGTAAATACACGGTGTGACGTGAAACGCAAAAATATCGGCGAGTAACTCGTAATTACATGAACAGAAACAAACCTCGTAACTACTCAACACGACATGAAAACACAAAAACCTCGTAATTTTTTCGACGCGACGTGAGGACACAATAAAACGTCTCAATTACACAACGTGATCTTTAAACACAAACAAACCTGGTAACTGGAGTTCAGTGGTTCTTCTGTTCACAGAGTAAGCAAGACTACGTAGAGATGTTTCTTTTAATAAATACTGTTTAATCTTTTATCAAAAGTTATACTACATGGCCAAAAGTATACGAACACCAAATTTCTCCTTCTAAAATCATGGGTATTCATATGGAAATTTCCCATTTCACCACTCTTTTGGGAAGGCTTTCCACTAGATGTCGGGAAACTACTGTAGGGACATGCTTCCATTCAACCAGAAGAGCATTAGTGAGGTTTGGCACTGATGTTGGGTGATTAGGCAGTCTGCTACTCATTCCAGGTGTTCGATGGGGTTGAGTTCAGGGGTCTTGCGCGGGCCACTAAAGTTCTTTCACACCAGTCTTGACAAACCATTTCTTTATATGGTCCTCAATTTGTGGGGACATTGTCATGCTGTAACAGGAGAGTGCCTTCACCCAACAGTTTCTACAAAGCATAGAATCATCTAGAATATCATTGTATGTCATAGCGTTAAGATTTCTCTTCACTGGAACCTAGTGGCCTAGCCTGAGCCCCAGACCATTATTCCTCCTTCACTAAACTTTGATGTTGGCACCGTGCATTTGGGCAGGTAGCATTCTTCTGGCATCCGCATGGCCAGCTAATTGAAAGACCTTCCTAGAAACACCACATCGGAAAACCACAAACACCTGAGATAGATAACATACCAGACAAAATTTTAAGTCCCCATGCTGGAAACAAATTTTCTTCATAAGTGATATTCAGGAATGACTAACTTGTACCTATGCTACCCATATTTATAGTAATCATGGACCCTAACCTGTTAATAATTGGTGGCAAGAGGTTAATTAGGTAGCATGCTAGTTAACTCAGAAAACACCTAACAAAGACACTTTTATACTCGGACCAGGGTTCTAACACCCTCTTATACACATTTCAGACTTTTAACGGATCTGGGCTTCAGATAGAACTCCCCTTGCTGTGGGTGACCATTTAATTGATATTTACAGATTTTTGCATTTAAGTTTTTGAATGCAAATTACTTATGATTATTAACTTACAATTACATATCATATAATGAAATACTAAGAGTTTATACAGTTAAAAGCATAGATAACGAAAACCTGGTTTCAAGCAGTAGTACTCAAATTTGACTGGTGCCTAAGTATAGATTCATTATACTTTTTCATTTAATCACTGTATTATTTATCCCTTTTTAAAATACGCAACAGTAAGTGACAGCGGGGAAAACGTTTTTTGTTTTTTTTTAACAGTAGGAACATCACAAACCTTCTGGGGGAGTGCAGAGTATGCTGAATATTACATAAGTGTTTGCCTGAAGCCCTTTTACTTATTTAGTTGGAATAGTCACAAACAATAATTCTAAGGGACTCTTGGTGACTTCCATAGCATATTCTACAAGACACACTCATTATTATGAAGCTATTCAGGTCATCTTGCTGTGCCTGAGAAGTAACACACTACTCCACACCCATTGGACAGTGAAGCCTCTGATCCATGGCTGTTGACAATGGGAGACCACCAACCAGGCATGTTTATACTCTGGTCTGCGTATTGAGGCAACTGCAGCCAACCTTAATTCTATTATCACGGTTATGACCCTTCCTCTCTCTTAAGTACTTAATAAAAGTACTTTAGTTTCTTTAGTTTAGACAGTGGCTTCCTACTGTAGATTTGATCAGACAGTTTAAATTCCAGCTGAGCCAGTGGAAAGAGTGCTGGGTCACCCAACCAA
Organism: Hiodon tergisus; assembly: GCA_025775045.1. Lineage (NCBI taxonomy): Eukaryota > Metazoa > Chordata > Actinopteri > Hiodontiformes > Hiodontidae > Hiodon > Hiodon tergisus. Next base: position 18,066 of record JAOVYW010073947.1, read on the forward strand.
ACTTGCTCTCAGCTCCTGTGTTCACCAAAGAAAGAGCCAATTTAAAACGCACTTCGTTTCTGGTATCTGATCAGATGACTGACCTGTAATGTTACAGGTCTGGTTCCCTAAGACTTCCAGACCTTCAGCCAGCCAGCCCCAGTGCCCATTGATCTCACTAAAGCAGCCAAGTGGATTTGATTTAATAAAAGTCACGGTGTACAAACTTGCTAGACAGTTATTTTTGTAGTCGACTTCTAAATTATTTCAAAGATGGGGAAAGGAGGGGGGGGGGAAAGGAGAGGCAGGTTAAGAAATATCTTTCATGAATTCACCATTTTCAATTACTGGGATATTTCATATTTACACTTAATTCATTATTTTCACGGCCATCAGGGAAGAAACAATAGGTTATAAACGAGAGACGAGTAACAATATAAAATTACATCCCCACCCCTGATGCTACTGTTAACCTCACACACGAACACGCATACAGCATAGAATCCGTAACATTAAAGAATATCAATATGAAGTGCAGACATTCGGCAGCAGGGAATAACTATAGCACCACCTAGAGGTTTCTGAATAAAAATGCTATTGGAATTAGCAACGCGACAATGTCGCTCCTTCCGGTTATTGAGACGATTTGACACACAGCTTGCTCTAACTTGGATTTTAACTTCCGGTTAAAACCATAAAGTAAAAAGGCCGATTTGCAAGGCCTGTCGGGTTTTAAGCATTACATCTAGTAAAAATTTATAAAATAAGTAGCAAAGCGCATTGTCCCAAACCTTTATTGCAGCCTCAAAACAGAACATTTACAGGTAAAAATTGTGAGTCGTCAAAATAAACCAGGATTGTAAATTCGCAATAATTTAAATGCAGCCACCAATGCAGTCAAACCTCCATGTAAACTGCTGACAAAATACTCTTGATTATGTAAACCTCTGTTCAAATATGAACTGCAATAAAAAAATAAAATCTTTGAGATCTTTGTGGAGTAATTGTTTCTAGAGTTGCAAGGAGTTTCCCTTGAAGGAAGATCCTCTAAA
>JAOVYW010073948.1:0-19094 GCA_025775045.1 Hiodon tergisus
ATGATCAGTGGAAACAGGATGTACCTGAGCTCAATTTTGAGTGTCATGGCAAAGGCTGTGAATACTTATGTACATATGATTTTTTTGGTTTTTAATTTTTAATAAATTCTTTCACGTAGTTATTATGGAGTATTTTTTGTAGAATTTTGAGGAAAATTTAATCCATTTTGGAATAAGGCTGTAACATAACAAAATGTTATATGGAAAAAGTGAAGCGCTGTGAATACTTTCCGGATGTGGAACTGATCAGTACAAAATAGTCACTCAATGTACATCCAATGTAAAGTGCTCTTCTACTGATCTACCATATTCATGGGAAAACAATTAAAAATTAAAGAATAAACTGAATCCTTCTAGCATCTCACTGTATAGTTACATAATTATCTTAACTTTTTGATTGGCACGTCCTATATGTCCTAAATTTACATTTGTTTGTTGCAATGTCCTTATTTTTTTGTCATCTTATTCCAGGAAGAGATATCTTTACCCCAAGATCACTGTCATCACACGCCCACAAACTCACTGCGAAAGCCTGTTGAACATGCTGATGAGTCTGATGGCCTCCTCCTCCTTCTCCTCTTCTGTCATCCCCTCCATTGGGTCAGGTTGCTGTTCCTCCACCCGTCCCGTCACCGGGTTGACCCGCCCCTTGGCCTCCTTATATTCCTCAGTGTCTGAGTCCGAGTCACTAGAGTATCGCCCGCCAGCCCGCGCTTTACTCTGTCCACTCAGCAACCCGCGGGCAGCCAGCAGGCCCGCAGCATTTCCATATCCAGTGTACTTCACAAACCTACGTACTGAGAGATGCACAATGCACTCATTCATACAGACAGATAGGCAAAGACAGGTCAGGGGAATCAGAGATACAGTGGGTGATCTATTACTGATGATTATTGTAGCAGAATGAGGAAAATCAATACCATTCTCCTTGCACAGCACAAAGAGCAGCTCAGCAGCGCAATGTTTGATGTCCGTGTCCACGTGAGTCATCAGGCGGACCAGTCTGCCCCTCACTGTGGTCCCCTGCTCTGGCCTATTGGCCACATCTCGCAGGGGTGGCAAGATCTAAGGGAGAAATACAAACATACTGCAAAACACATGCACAAAAGGCAAAACAGTGCAAAACCTGCATTTACAGACTGGCACACAGTCAATGGGGCCACACCCACGGGCCTGACTGGACAAGCAAACATTCCCAGTTTGGCTTGTGTAATGAGACCGCACTTCCAATAAAGACTGTAAAGGGGAAATAGCAGGGCTGTCTAAATGAGTAGGGTTTTTTTGACCTTGCTAGATTAGGGGTTTTTTTAGTGACCGAAATTACAGTTTGTTTGTTTTTTGTGGTCGATTTATTGTTTTATCTAATTCTAAAGACAGTATACTTTATTTGCAATACTGAGTCTTGTGTTTTGTTTTGTTTTTGCTAAAGAATGTGTGAAAAGACAATGCCTATTCCAGCTGCCTGCGTCTGATCACTTCCAGATCAGGCACCCCCTGACTGTGGACATTTGCTAAAGTGTCAGAAAGGAGAGACCTGTTGTCGGAGGTAATGTCGAGTTTCCCTGTGGACCCTGCAACTCTCAGTCAACAGGTTTAGAACTGGAGTCAGTTTCTCCTTCAGTTTCTGTTCCTACACAATCAAAATGACAAACAGTTAACATACAGTACATAAATACATACAGGCCCCTCCCTACTTTGCCCCCTATCTTAAATTTTACAAACCCATTACTATTCGAGTTCTGCTATTCTGCTTTTGATATGTGCCTGTTGCCCCACCCGTCTCACCCTGTCCAGCCGTCTCTCCATGAAGAGCAGCAGCCTGTGGACGCAGTCCATGTTAACACCCTCCCACTCTTGTGAGTTGCTGGTCAGGCGCGCAGAGAGGAGTACATCCAGACACTGCAAGGGCAGTGCAGACAGCACATTCACTGTGTGCCTAGGAGAGGGAAGAACACACTCAAATCACTGACTGACAGACATGTTGATTCCTGAGCAGAAAAAACGATGGAAAATAAACTGTGTTAAGATGCGGTAAATCATTTTCAAGAAAAAATTTTATGCTTCCATCTCCATTGATGTTACCCCTGTATTTCATCTGTCCGCTCTTCTCCGTCGTAGAGCAACAGAAGGCAGTGTCTGAGAACGGCTGCTAGGTGGCGATAGAGAGCAGCATCTTCCTAAAACGCAAAGCAGTACCAGTTTTTCCTGCTGTTGCAGCATTCAAAAACACAAACACCCTACATAAAAATTTAAACTTCAAATCAGCACCAAAACCAAATAACGAATCTCAAAAACTAAACCCAAATTACAATAATATACGACACCTCACCTCATCAGGTTCCTGCCTGTGAATGTTGTGAGTGATGTTAAACAGGGCCTTGAGTATCTCTATGGCATTCTGGGACATCTCCTTAGAGACAGGGGGTGCTGAGGGGTCGGTTATCACAGAATAACCTTCATCCCACTGGACTGACAAACACTGCTTTAGGGCGGCTGTTAACATGGACAATCCTCTTTCCTGAGATAGAAAGACATACTTCAAGTAAATTTAATTGGGTAGGATTAGACAGAAAAAAACACAATGCTTTTATCACTTCTATATTCTATAAAATTCTATATAATTTTGGGTCATGGACATTGTACAGTGGAATTCCTCCAATTTACCTTTTGTAGCTGATGTCTCAACTCAGGCCTCAGAGCTGTCAGAAGAAAAAGAAGGCGCAGTTCATAGAACTGTCCACTTGGGGGCACTTGAGCCTGGACCCCCTTTTTCAGTCGATCTGACAAGCCTGACAGCAATCTGAGCGCAGCGGAGAAAGCCAGGCATAAATTACACAGATTTAATAAATCGGGAAAAAAAATGTATTTAAATGTTTTTTATTAGAAAAAGGAGAACTACAACCTCTCTCAAACCACATTTTTTTATGTGTCATTTTAAAAATACATTTTGTCACCAATTATTTTTGTCTTTTCTCTTTAGTTTTAAATCACTAGTTTGGCTAATGTGTCTCAGTTTGTCGATCCTGCCACCACACATGGGGAGGTTGAGGAAGTAACATTAGTCCCTGCAATCCAATGACAATGGTGCCACCGTCTTTTCAACACCCTACAGTGTTGCATAGGAGGTTTGGCATTCATTGGAGGAGAGACACATCCCTGTCAGCCAATAGAAGACGCCGGTTAGCAACAAGCTGAGAAAAGCCCTGCTGATCCCCACCTATCCTTTCCAATCCCCATCATACAAATTACTCCTGCTCTTTCTCTCAGCCCCATTACCTCAGTGTGCTGGCTCTCTCCTGTGCCCTCTGGCTGTTGTAGATGACATTGCAGAGGGCTTTCATTGCCTCTTTTCTCCACACCTCTCCATCATCCTCACTCTCTTCTTCCTTCTCTTCCTCCTCTTCTCGCTCTCCTCTTCTGTCCCTCTTCCCTCGGGTAAGCAGCCTGTGTGGGACCCTCCTTGTGCTTGCACAGTTGGTGGTATATGTTTCTGCATGGTTAGTCCCAGAATCCCTTAAATTACCAGTCTGTTGTTTGCAAATCCCAGTGCTGTGGCTCCTAATGCTAGCATACCCTTTCACCTCGTAAACTTCAGTACCATCCACCTCCCCTTCTTGGCTGGGTGTGAAGTTGTCATTATCGTCAGTAGAACCTTCCTGGGTATTGGTTGTGACCGGGGCAACAGCGGAAGTCTTGCCACTGGCACAGTCTGGATTAGTGTAGATATCAGAAGCAACAGGAGCAGGCTGGTCCTCAGCAGTGTCAGTTTCAGGACAGACAGCCGTCTCACTCAGTGCATCCACAGCGGTGATTTCTACCTCATTGACATAAGTGTAGGGATATAGTTCCTGGTCCTCTTCCTGGACCAAGGGGAGTGAGGTTATGCCCCCGAGCCTAGCCAGAGTGAGCAGGGCCGTGTCGGTGACCAGGGGGGCTAGAGCCTGCCTATCCCGGGAGAGGATGCGCAGCGTGCACAGGCAAACCCTCAGCACCCCAGGCTGCAGCTGCATCCGAATGAACCAGATCAGAGCTGCTGCCAACCTCTGGGAGAGAGAGAGGGGTGGGAATAGCACAGAGTGCGCAGAATAAATGAACCCATTAATAATTATCATATGACTGACAGACACACACAGAAGCCGCACTGCAAGCATTCCTGTTCACACTGTGGAGCAGCTGCTGGCCCTTGTCCCAGCTGGCTCACTAATTAGGCAAATCAAAAAATGAGTCATTGTCATAATCAATGGGGTATTATTCTTTTTTATCCTCCTCATGGTGGAGTTTCAGCACCAGTCCCGATGCAGATGTGATGTTTGATTAAGCAGGTGCCTGAGGGCCCACACTGGTCAACCACACGCTGGCAAACATCGCCAGCCATGGCACAGCATTACCCTTCTGAGGATGAGGTCGGGGTCCTGGGAGTCCTCCGAGTCCAGGTCCGAGTCAGATTCGGGGACATTTTCTCTCACTTTATTGCGCCTGAACTGAGAGAGAGGGCGTGAGGGCAGAATTGGTGAATCTGTACAGACATTAAGGCAACAGTAGGTGCTGAAGAAAATCAGCCCCCAACAGGAAGCATGAGACAGTGAGGTAAATGTGGATCAATGTAAAGTAGAACGTCTCAGTGACTCAGTCTCCTAACCCCATGCTGCTGCTCTCCTGCACAGGAAAACCACCAGTGTTAAATCAACTCTGTCAGTGTTTATATGAGTCCATGTGAGACATTTTTGATCCATGTAAACACTGACAGAGTGGATTTAACACCGGTGGTTTACCTGTGTGCTCTGATGCAACAGAAAGCAGGTGACAGTGCTCAGGGATATGATATGTGTTGTCTTGAAGAGGTACATTGTACTACCTATCAGTGAGAGGAGAGCTTGAAACATGTACTGTGGCATAGTGTAGTTCTGCGTGGTTTTCTCACATCTAGGGGCGAGCTAGTGTAATCTGGTACTGTTATAGGAAGTGGGAAATGAAAGGCTCTTGTGAGGGATTTAGTCAGGTGTATTCAGACAAAACATTGCTTAAGGGTATAGAATCTACTACCTCCTCCAGTTCCTCTTGCTGTATAAGTCCACGAGTCATGTAAACCAAATGGCAAGAAGCAGTTGGGGGGAGGGGTGGGACAATATGGAACAGAAAGAATGAATCACGGAGATGAAAAAATGCATGCAAATAAATAATGAATTCAGTGGGGGAAAAGATAAGTGAAGGTGGATCAGCAAGCCTTGTGCTAATTAGTTCATTAATCCAAGCTCCCTGAATCTGACAGAGAGAGGACAGGTAATCAGGACCACCTGACACAGCAGGAGTGTAATCCTCCAGAGATAGGGAAGAAGGAGGGGCCACGAGACAGAATGGAGAAAGGACACAAATACACAAACAAACACGCTGTGTGCACAATAGGAGTCCCTTCTGGCTGAAAGGTGTAGTGTCTGCATTGTTCTGTGGCTACAGAGTACATGCAGTACAGGTACGTCAGTACCTTAGCTTGTTCGCACATCAGCGGGAAGGCAAGGCTGGTGTACATTTTGCAGCCCAACAGAATACTGATGTAATGCATAAGGGTGTAGCACAAGCACATTACAGCTTCTCCAGAATAGTTTTCTAGCCCTCACCTTCCTCCTCTCCCTTTCCTCTTCATTGAAGAAGAAACACTGAGCATACTGCAATGAAGAGGAGAGGGAGCGTTTAGTTAAGTATACACAGTGTCTGCCAAGAATGTTAGTCTGTTACCAATTATGATTTATCACCACAGAACAGAAGTATATAAACACAGGCAGAAGAAGAACACCCAGTACCTCCGTGTTGAAGAACGTCAGTTGTGTCTGAACACTGTCCTGGTCACCCTGTTTAATACACTGGATTATCCTCTCCAAATCAAGCTCCACGAATAAACTTCACCCACAAAAGATACAACATTACAATACAACTAGAACACAAAAACAAAACCATGCTAGCACAGCATACACACTAAAATACAACATGTACGCAAGTATTTTCCACATACGTATGTGTTTAAGATTCAGCGGAAGGACTAGGAGTTATGAGTGCCCTGACTCCAGGAATGTGTATCGTAACACAGACCACTGGAGCAGACAAGAAATGATTCTCATAGAAGGCTTATGATTGTAAACTATGTGTTTGTTCTGCTTTTTTGAAGTAGCCGATTGTCTCTGTTTTAAAGAAGACTAATTGGCTTACACTCTGCAAAAGGGTCAACACACAAAGTACTCAAACGTAGGCTACAATTATGCAGTTTTATAGTCTGGACAGTTAAGTGATTATTCTAAAACAGATTTTGACTTTTCTGAAGCCTGACATTATCTCTATATAGTATAATTGCTTAAAACCTGTAAACTAAGACACGCATATCTTTGTAAAATGTCTCCTATAGACAATCTTATTTCAAGAATATGTAATTTATTAAACATGGAGGCTATGAAGATTGCACAATTGTTTAAGTAAATATATTGATAACATAAATAATTCTACATATGGATCTACTATATAAACACCATAATACAAACACAACCATAAGGTAGTTTTGGAGACACACAGAGGATCAGATTCCTCCGTGGTGACAGTTCAACACACATACTCCCATATATCCCCTATTCACCTCTTACCTCATTTTATTTGTCAGAGAGATGTCCGAAATGTTTTCTTTTGTGTGCCTTGCCACCCAGCATGCAGTGCCCAGCTTCGTCACTCTCACAACAACTCTGATGATCTCTCTCACATAATCCCAAACACTTCTCTGTTGCATTTGAGTTTTCTTAATCTAATCCTCTCATCGTCTTTCCCCTTATCTCCCTTCTATTCTTCAATATCATTTCCTAGGCCTCCACATCTCCTCCTACCTTTACCAGTGTTCTTTAGTTGTGTTTTTTTTGGGTTATTGTTCTGTTCGTACGCTAGCACCTATTCAGATTTCACTGCTAACAAACACAGCTGTGTAATTAAAAATGAGACGTTGTCCTGACATTTGTAGGTGATTCTTTACGCCCCGGTCCAACCTAAACTAGGTAAACTTCTCTATATCTTTTCGTGAAGGTTGGCGAGAATTGTGATTTCTTTCCTTTTTTTTTTGCAAGTGACTAATCAACCGCAGAGGTTATGGTCGTGATTAAATCTGCTGTTGGCGAAGGACAAGACTAAGCAGCTGTCTTAGTGAAAGTGATCCCTGAGAGACGGGTTTGAAGTCCTATAATTAAAACTTCAAAGTCAAGGACATAATAAATAAATAAGTCTTTATATTTTTTTTAAACTTACATTATAAAAACATGTACAAAAAGTTTTATAGCTTTAATATAGTAGGCCTAATAATTTCAGAGCAGCCCCTGCTAACCCCACACGCCACTAGCCTTAGTAAATTAGTCTGGCTATACCAGTCTCCTCCTAGCAATACTGCTTTTAGCCCCTCTCTCGAATAATGTTCAAATATTCCTAAATTTGAATGTTGCATTTTTGAACAAAATCTGTTCAAATTTTCATAATAACATGGAAAAGAGCGGTTAAAGGTCATCCAGGCCATAAAATGTTTACTCTTTATACTCACTGTAAATACTGAAATATTTTCAGCTGGCTCTGGGCTTTCCCGCCCGAGTGTCACAGAGCTTAACCGCCGCACATTTTCAGACCAGCCTAAAGAACGCAACGCATACAAACAGCCATGGTCTGAGAATAGCAGGTTCTAAAAACCAGGTACTTCACACAGTCACTTAAAACTCAAAACTATGGATGACATAAGATAGCTGGTAGTATCTGTGTTTTGAGGAAATTCAATGAATTACTAAATTTAAATGAATTAATAACTAAAAACAATTTTTTTATGTTGTATATCATCTTGTTTTATAAGCCTATGTCTATTAAACCACTCTTTTCCATATTATTATGAAAATTAAAACAGACTTTGTTTAAAAATACAACATCCAAGTTTAGGAATAAAATCTACAGACGTTTTTTAATAATATTTTTATTTAATTATTTAATTATGAATGTTATTACAATGAAAATAACAGGCATAATTTGGATAGACTGTGCAGAACTGAGTGGCAATTGATGGATGAGAGTGGTAGACAGATCACTTTGGATGTGTTAAGCATATGAGACAGTTAACTGCCTCTTAGTGGTGAGTAGGTGTACTGGTATGTCCAACGATTATACAGAGAGCTGAAAGCCGCGATGGGACATGTACTCACATTAATAGGGGTAATTAATATTAGGGAGGAAAGCAAAAACCAAGAAGACTGTACAAATAGTCTGGGAACACTGGGTCTGAAAGAGAGGGGGGGGGTGAGAGTGGGAGGATGTGAGGGTAATTATAGGGGCTCTTAGTGGTTGATTAATAGAGGGAGAGAGTAAATACAGTGTACACACTGATGGACCACCAATAGACCAGACATCCCAGTGCATTAGACCTGAATCAGAAGAGAGAGTAGGGTGGGAGATGGGCGGGGGCAGGAGTATATATATATATTGCATCAGGTAAAATAACTGGGGGTCATGACTATTTCTGTCTGACTCATGCAGAGAAAGACCCAGCCAGCTATGTAAGTACTGGATCTACTCATTTGTCACTTAATTTCTTTCTGTGTTAATTCTGAAATGAAAAGCCTTTATTCCCTGTTAACATAGTGAAAATGATTCCCTCTCTCTCAGTGCTGGAACATACTAATATGCAGAGAATGATCCAAATTTCACCTTGTTTTTTGTCAACTGCAGGATGCGTTCAGTCTTTTTCCATGCACTGTGCCTCTTGTTTCTGGTTTCCTCGTGTGGTGCTTTTGGGAACCGTCGGCTGTGTGGGGTACAGCTTGTGGAAGCACTCCTGTTCGTTTGTGGCGAGAAGGGACTCTTTTACCAGCCTGGAAGAAGAGTGAGAGAGGAGGACATACGTAAGTGAGAGACTCCCAAGGGGCTGGGAAGGGATCAGAACCAGTGCGAGTCAGAAAGAGGGCCATGCACAATCAAACTGTGAAAGACAATACAGATTTAATGATAACCTCAGAAAATAGTGGCATGAAAGTAAATATAGATTTGCCCATGTAGAATATATTAAATCATTTATTAAGGTTACTGATAATAGCAGCACGGCGTGTATGTACTTAAGTCATAATTTGGTATACCAATATACAGAAATAGGAAACACACTCATATATTTGAAGGTCCTTAGACAAAGAAAAGGTGTGTATTGTCCTACACAAAATAAATGTTGTTTGTTGTCCATGTTAAAGAAGCAGTAATCCAACAGCAATAATTATCAGTAATATTTATTTATTATTGCAGAATAATATATGAATGTACAGTAAATTCAAAAGCATCAGTGTTAAAACAAACTGACTTTCTCTTTTAATCCTCCTGAGCCCCTAAAAACCACATTTTTTAGTCAACAACATGGGAAGGCTACTGTGCCATAGGCTTAAACAGAGAGGGGAACGGAAAAATGCATCTGACACTTCCTCAGGACCCAGAGTAAAGAACCCTGTTGCTTTCCCCCTCCTTGCACAGGGATCCTGATGAGGGGCAGTGCCCCCCTCCTGCAGGAGGCCAGATTGCTTCTGGAGAAAGGAGTGAGAAAACGCAGTGGCGGCAGCGGAGTCATGAAAAGAGGGATTGTGGAACAGTGCTGCTATTTCTACTGCGATTACAATGACCTAGAGAACTACTGCAACACATAGTAGGGGATCAGGTGGGGCTGGGTGGGATTTGAGAGAGAAGGGCTGGGATTTGGGAATTATCTGAAGATAAGGAAGGTCCACAAAGTAGGGTGAGCCAAGTGAAAAGAGAAATGGTATAGGGTAGGGATGAAAGTGGAGCAAATAGGCTGTATGGAGAAGAGGATTAAGAAAACAGTTAAATTGCTTAGAGTGGTGAGAGTAATTAAAAACCGATTGTATCTTAGAGACCACAGGAGATGGTAAAAGCATATGGAGGATTGAGACTTTTTTTCTTCTAGAAAATGCTGAAATAGAAAAAACAGATTAGCTAGTGCATTAATCTAGTGCATTCCTGAATTGTTTCAGTAGTATTAACCATTTAAACAATTTTAAATCGCAATGTGATTGAAGTGTCAATTAAAGCATATGAGAAAATTTTATTGAGAACCTGTGAATTATTCAACACTTCAGACTGTACATTTGCGATATTGTGGATCCAAATGGAAATGTTGGTATTGCAGCCCCCAGAGTTAATTTTCTTCGAATTTGTAACCACTTTGTGAATTGAACGGTTTCCTTAAAATGTATTTTGACAGAAAACTGTTCTTATGTTCTTATTTTGGGATATTTACATGTGTTGTCATAAATTGATAATTAATCTTCAAAAAAAAGGTCAATTTTGAAAATATTTACTGACTGTTATTTCAGTATATTTACTGGCAATTATTATTTAGTTTGCTTATTTAAAATATATTTTTTTGTATAGATTTGTTGATATCCAAATATAAGTATGTACTTTAAAATTAGAAGCAAAAAAATAGACATCAATACCCAGAATCCATAGTAACAAAACACGAGATGTCGCAGTGCCCTACTGGTTCTGTAGTACAATTTCAATGTTGGGCGTTTGTTTTTCGGTTTGTCGACCGAGAGAAAACAACATTTCCCATTGATTCTTTCTCTTCAGTATGTATTCACTAAAGAAAGCATAATGGCGGCGGCAGCCGGGCCAGGCCTTTTATTGTGTTCTTAGGGAGAGCATGTTTTAGCTTTAATATAGATTTTTAAATTAGATCATAAAATATTTCAAAATAAAACACGGGAACTTAACGACTCTGTGATTTACGGCCCGCCTCAATTTTTATCAGAAGGCACAGTAAGTATTATATATCTTTAGGGTAGCTATAACTTTACCTGGTCCAAATCGATAACGTTAACCAGGACTAACAAATGGCTGTATACATCATTTAGCATAATACAGTCATTGTACGTTTTGATGTACTATAGGTCAAAATTTGACTATTGGTTACTTAATTTTTATTTTTTCAAAAGAAAGGAAAACACAGAAAAGGCTATTGTGATGGTGCTAAAGTTAAATCGACTCGCTAATATTAACTTGCAAGCTAGCAAGGCTGTTTTCGCCCAGATGATGCTTTGAATGTCTGAATGAAAAACTCATTGACACAAACAAATCTAGCTAGCCAGGGATTGTCCAATGTAAATAAACATACTGACTCAAGAAAAACCAAGATATTTAATTTATTCTACTCCTAGGACAGATGCATGCTAACACAGCCGCACCAGTTGATAACACGGCTCTCTAGCTAAATGACAGAATACGTTGTTGGTTACAAATTAGATTAATTATATCGATGGTAATAGAGGTGTATTCGTTGTTTTCGTGCATAGATGGAAGACGAGGAAGAATTTGGCCAAGTCGAAGCCAATTGCCCTAAAATAAAGGTGTGTTTGAGTAAGAATTTATGACCACTTAATTAATAAAAAATTGTGCATCAGTTTTGTAATTTTTTAAAAACTTTTCTCCCTTATTGTGTATTTGCTATAAAAGGTATTCCCTGTGTGTGTGTGTGTGTGTGTGTGTGTGTGTGTGTGTGTGTGTGTGTGTGTGTGTGTGTTAAGGGTGTTTTTAATAATGTCCTGGGCATTTTCCTTCAGCAAGAGGAAGGTGAAGGTGAAGGAGAGAAAGAAAATCTGGAGAGAAAAACAGGTGTTAGGTGCTGTCAACGCGAGAGAGAGGTGTCAGGAGTCCAACCCAGTGACCTGGTAGGCCCTACTCAGTCTGTCTAGCTCTTTGCTTCTTTCTGTCTCAGATGGTCATGTTGTCTATCATTTCAATTATAATTGCTATTGTTTCCTCTTAATCAGATTAATAATTTCTAGGTTTTGGTTATACTTATTCTCATATTTATTATGCCAAGCTATATTAATTTGTTTTGTATGAAATGAGGTTCACTGATTATAAAATTTGCCCTTTAGTCTTTTACCATTTAAATCAGAATAATTCAACAAAACATTCATTCAGAATATTCTGTGAATCCTGTATTGCATTCCCTTTGGTACTTTTGGTCAGAACGGCCTAGTTATCGAAAGATGGCTTTACTGGCTTTACTTTACACAGACCTGCCGGTACGTACTTGTGTTCTCCAAAGCCTTGTTCTCCGTACTTGCAGGGTGCAGCAGTTCCTGTGGCCTCAGACTCATTCCTTTCGCCTGTCTCACTCCATTGCTCCCCACATCAGTCTTATGAGAGGTAAGACTGAAGTAGAAATTGGTTATTTGATGTTTTGCTGTGAAAGACGGCTGGATGCTAGAAGACAAGTGTTAATTAACTGGGATCCCAGAATGCCCCTTCGGTCAGAACTTGCTTTCATTTTCCGAGGTAGTTTCCAAGTTAAGAGAACCCCAAGGAACTTCTACATACAATAACATTTTTCTTACTATTATAGTGACATGGTAACCTCTGCTTCTTTGGCTCATGCTTCCCCAATTTCAGTTTTGTTTTTGATGTGGAGCTGACAGCAGAAGTGAGAGTGGAAGATGGGTCAACTGTCTCTCTCTTGTCCTCTGTTGTCCCTGGTCTGCGCGCCAGAAAGTCGGGTAAGACACTCGTCGCACCTCCTCTCTCTGTTCTCTATCCAATGAGAGGACCAGGTCAATATGATTACTTGAAAAGAGAGCAGCTGTGATATGGTCAGTACTGAATTAAATCTCTGATTTTCTTTCTCCAGCTTTTTTTTATGATCAACTGCCCTCTACACTGAACCGTCCTTCTTCTGCACGGAGAACCAGTCAGGACTGCCTTCTGTTGAACGCCTGCCGGTGTCCTATCTCTCCCACATTAAAAAACACAGACATTCGCTTAATCACAAATTTGCACAGTCGTGTTACTGGTACCACCGACACCGCACCTGGTGCAATACAAACAGCAAAAAGCCCCCTCCCTTCCTCCCCCTCTACCTCTCCCTCCTCCCCTCCTTCTGCCCCCTCAACTCCTTCATCCACACCTTCATCCACATCATCCTCTCATGGTAGCACAGCAGTCGGGTACCATAATGACGACAGTGGTTGTGTTGGGGCTGGAGCAATTACCAACACAACTGGAGACACGGTTTCCTCCACCTCTGTTTCCCTGGCACCTCCCTCTCTCCCTCTCCCTCCCTCTTCCTCCAATCCCTCATTCCACTTGTCCTCCACGTCTGCCTGCCCAGGCTCTGAGAGAGAAGATATCGAAATGTATGACCCATTTCACCCCACCGAGGGAGAAGATAGAGAAGGGGGGGCGGGAAAAGAGGAGGAAGAGGATGAGGAGGAGGAAGAAGTGGACGAGGAGGAGGGAGAGAAATATGACCCTTTTGACCCCACTGGCTCCCCAGCCTCAGAGAGAGAGAGGGAGAGGGGGATGGAGAGTGAAAGGAGGAGTAGTGCAAGCAGTGTGACCAGTGAGGAAAAAGAATCCAAGCTGAAGGTAACCCCGGCTGGGGTGGAGAAAAAAGATAGGGCACCTCCAGACTCGACTGACCTGCCCGTCTCGGCACCTCTGAGGCACAGGGAGGAGAGAGAGCAGGCGAGATCCGGCGGCAGTAAAGGGGCTCGACAGCGAGGCTGGGATCGGGGCAAAGGGCGTGGAGAAAGAAAGGAGGCAGACTCGGACAAGTCAGAAATTGAAGAGGGCGAGATAGTGGCTGCAGGGGCTGAGCGGGAGAGAGAGAGGGACATAAAGAGAGACAGAGGAGGGGAGAGAGTGCGCTCCTCTGGCAGTCCCTTCCATCACGCGTGCCCCAAACCTGAGAGGATTCTCCGAGTTTTAGATGGAGACGGCTTTGTGTCGGTGAGAGCAGTGAGTGACTGGGCTGTGGGGATGGAGCGGGATGGGGGGGACCTGAGGAGAAAGCTGGTCAGCAGACGGAAGGAGAGATACAGATCCTGTCTCTCCTCTTCCCTCTCACCGCCTCCTCTTCCTCCTCCTCTCCCCTCCCTTCCTCCTTCACTCCCCACCCACGCAGAGAAGGAGAAGAGCAGAAAGTCCTCCAAGAGCTCTAAAGAGCGGGAGAGACGCAAACGTAAGCAAGACAGAAGCGGAGAGAAGGGGGAAAAGAGGAAGGCAAAAGATCGAGGGAGCCGAGATAGGAAGGAGAGAGATTCTGACAGAGATGGAATGAGGGGACCGGAGGACAAAGGGAAGGAGAGCACCAGAGGGAGGAGCAGTCACAGTGACGGCAGCAAGAGGAAGAAGAGGCGGAACAGTCCAAAGCACTCCACTTACTCCTACTCTCAGAGCTCCTCGCTCCACCAGCGGCAGAGCCGGCGCTCGTGGTCTAGCCCCTCTGAGGATCGGCACAGGGACAATGAGAGAGACAAGGACAGGAGGAGGGACAACCGGGAAAGAGAGAGAGAGGGAGAGTCCAGCAGGAAAAGCAAGAGAGAGAGGGTCCAGGAGTCTGGTAGCAGGGAGAGAGGAGAAAGCAGAAAGGCAAAAGGGAGCCGAGAACGAAGGGATCAGGAAAGGGACAGGGAGAGAGAAAGGAGGAGGAAAGATGGCCGACCTGTTGTGCCTCCATCTATCCAAGATCTTAATGGCTCAGACCTGTTTGCCATTAAACGCACTATTACAGTAACCACCACTACGACCACCACCACTGTCCCAGGTTCACCACCTTTGCCCCAGGAAGCCCCTGACACACCCCCTCAGACCTCCGACAAGCCCCGCAAAAAGAAACGAAAGAGGAAACGGCGAATGGAGGAAGAGGAGGAGGAGGAACCAATGAGCCGGTCTCGGGACTCTTCTCTTACGCCTTTGCGATTACGTGGATATGACTCTGACCAGTTCTCTGACAAACTGGGGGCGGAAGTGTTGTCTCTGGATGGGGAGGCCCTGGACTCCGACTACCCCTCCCTGGAGGACACACCCCCTCCCCTAGCCCCACCGCCCCCGCATCCTAGTCCCAAACCCAAGTCGAAACCCAAAACTGTGCGGCATATCAAGAAGAAATCTCGGCCGAGTAAAAAAGCCAGCCAGGCGGAATCTTCACTCAGACCAAAAAGCAGCAAAAGCCTTTCTTCCCTGTCGCCTCTCTCAGCCCCCAGGGTGGGGGCGACTCCGCTCCCTGCTCTCCCACCTGCTAAGCGGCTGCGGAAAACTGCTAAAGACAAAGGGGGAAAGAAAGAAGCGGGCGGGCGGTCGGGAAAGTCCAAAAAACCCAGCCGGGGTACCAGGAAGGGAAAGCTGCAGTCCAAGGTGTCGGTGCTGGTAAGGGATGGGGTGAGCAGCACCACGGGGGGTGCGGGACCTGGGAAGCTGGGGGGGGTTGTGGGCAGCAGTAACGAGCTGGCGGGCCAGAGTGGGAGCAGCAGCAGCAGCAGCGCCGCCGTGGTGGGCGGGTCCATCGCCGTGGTGTTCCGGAGAGACAACGAGAGCAGGTCGCCGTTCCTCAAACCCTGCTCCCAGCCTATTTCCATTTCAGGGAGAAACAAGGACTTCAGCAAACCACGTAAGAGTGGTACACTGGCCTTGGCCCCGCCATCTTCCTCCTCATCCTCTTCCTCCTCCTCATCTCATCTTTCTGTAATCAAATCCAAAAAGGTCAAACCCAGCTCTACCACCTCTGCGTCTTCTTCTTCTGCCTCCTCCCCGTCCTCCTCCTCCATGACAAAGCGGAAACGAAAGCAGGGGAAGAAAGAAAGGGAGTACAGGGAGAAGGGAGGTGCTATGGCTGAAGGGGAGGGGGAAGATGCAAACTGCAGTTTAGGAGATGCTTCCTGGGGTGTGTTGGATCTCCAGTCTGGAAGTCCTGCCAACGCTAAGCCTTCCAGCCCCCCTCCCAGGGCTCCTGTCCCCACCCCTTCTTCCTCTTCAACAAGCCTACCCCCAGCCTCTTCCTCACCTCCGCAGATCTCCCCGCTCCCCCTGCCCCCATCACGCGATACAAGGGAATCCACGCCAGACTCGCAGACTGTTGACAGCAGCTGCAAGACCCCGGAGGCTCCCTTCTTGTCTGAGGATGGCTCAAACCAGACCCAAAGCAACTCCCTTGCACCACCCTCCAATGCTCCTTCCAGCCCACCATCCCTCCAAGCCACCCCAGGCATTGCTACGGGCATAGCTCAGTCTACTCCAGACCACAAGCTTCCCCCAGATGAGCTGAAGGCACCCACATCACCTCCCTGTTCCTCCTCTTCCTCCAACTCTGTCGCTGCCTCTCTCTCTCTTTCCCTCCCTCCTGCCTCCACAGACCCCTCCTCATCCTCTTCCTCCTCTGTCTCCTCATCTTCGACCAACAAGCCACAACCCCCACCTCCACCCCCACCTGTGGCCACACCACTCCCCTGGAGCCTGCAGACAGGAGTGGACTGCACCGCTGGAGGTGTGCTTGCCTGTGAGTACCTCCCTCCCTTCTTTACCTCTCTGACAGCACGATGCTTTGATACCCTTTGGCTTGGCCAATTTCCTTTGTACTTTTCTGTATGTCTAATTTCTTTTGTTTTCTATTTGCATGTAACCTGCTTTCAGTGACGGCTCTCCTGTTTAAAATGGAGGAGGCAAACCTGGCTAGTCGAGCCAAAGCCCAGGAGTTTATTCAGGCTACCAGCCAGGTGAGGAACAGCACATCAGCCTTTCTGTTTGAAGATCCCCTTGTACACGGTACAAGCCAGCTTTGTTATTCAATATCTGTTCTCTCTTTCCTCACCCCCAGATTCTCTCACAAGCCAACCAGAGCCAATCCCAGCATGTCCCCCAGTCGTCGTCTTCCTCTTCCTCCTCCTCCTCACAGGTTCCTCCCCTGCCCACTCTTGCCCAACCTGCCGCTCCTGCATCCACCCAGTTCATCCTTCACAGCTCCCTTCCATTGGTGGGGTGCACCAAGAATCCTCCAACTCAAATGCATCCTGGCCTATCACTGGGTGCCGGATGTGCCCAGACCCCACCCTCTCCTTTGCATGGTGGTCCCTCTGGAACCAGTGGGATTGAGGTCGGTTGGGAAAATGAGAGCAAAGATCCTGAGAAGGTGAGGCTTTTTCCATTTCATTGTGTTCATCTGTGCTGGGGACTTTCATACTTGTCTGCTTGTCATACGAACAACGAATGAACAGAATTAGCAAATGTGGTAAATCAGGTTAAAAACCAAGGGATGAAAGATAAAGTAAAGGAAAAAGGTCTGACTATTATTGGCAGGTAATGTGTAAGGATAGCCTTTCAAAGGTAAATCTGCGAGACAGAAGTAGAGCTAAATTCTGTGAAGTTTGTTTAATTAGCAAGTGATAGGGGATTGAACTGAACAACTCTTGTTAGAGTAGAATTCTTTATCGAATCAATGTGTGATAACTGTGGTATAATTAAGTAATTAGTGCATGAAGTCTCAAAAACATTTGAGACTATTCTCTTGCCAGGGACCAGGTGTATAGAGCTCTAGCAGCCCAGAGATAATGCAGATCTTTTGGTTTACAAGCTGACTCTGGGTCAGATTTCTTTACTATTGTGGTAAAGCTGTATTTGTTTTTCCAGTATCTAAAGAAGCTGCACACTCAGGAGAGGGCGGTTGAGGAAGTGAAGCTGGCCATCAAACCCTACTACCAGCGCAAGGACATCAATAAGGATGAGTACAAGGACATCCTGAGGAAGGCTGTGCATAAGGTAGACCACTGATGGCGTGTTCTTGTTCCACTTTACTATCCTGTGGTCTGGTACATGTTTTTCAGGATAGTCCTCCATTCGGTTAATGGCTAATTCCTGCTGCACTGGTATGCATGTCGTTTTAGTGTTACCTCATCACCAGCACTTGGCAATGTGGGTTTCCGTACCGACCCGCCCTTATATCTCCTTGCTCAGATCTGTCACAGCCGCACTGGGGAGATAAACCCGGTCAAAGTCAGCAACCTGGTCAAGTTGTACGTCCAGAGGTACAAGTACTTCCGGAAGCACGGGAGGAGAATGGATGAGGAGGAGAGGGAAGGAGACAGAGAACCAGGCGTGCTGCATTCTTCATCATGATTTGGTCCTCCTTTGTTTTCCCTATTGTACCGATTTGAATGGCCTAGACTTTAATCGCTTTGGCCTACGGTGGGCCCAGGGACTGTTGAGCGGCAGTCACTTTATCCCAAAACCCTTGCCTCTTTAACTCCATTAAAATACATGTATTGCCTCTCCTTTTTCTTTCCCTCACTTGTCTTGCTGTACAGATGTATTGATAGAAACACAAAGTATAAACAAAAGTATATAATCGCCAAGTACAGAGAGAGAGACTCACAAAGGGCAGTGCAGAGGGAGAGAGAGAGACGTGGACACTGTACATACTGTAAGTACACTACACACAGACACACATGCACACACACACACGCATCCTCTCTCTGTTATTGTGTACAGGTTTCATTGTCAATTGTTGGTTGGTATAAATACAGGGGGTTCCCACACATGTTCTTGTCTCGTGTCTTTATTGACTGGAGTCCAATTTCTGAAGTTCTACATGGGTTTGACCAGGGCTGAGATCCCCACCTAGCCTTTAAAATCGTTATTAGAAATGATCTCACCTGTCCTGTCCCGGTGTAAGTCAGATGCTAACAGAAAGGTAGCTCAAAGGTCCACAAAGTGATCAGATCAGAGTTGTTAGCCCCTGGTCTAGTGTACTGAAATCAGTGGGGTCCACCTCTCAACATAGTCTCGCACGTTTACAGCATTGCACTGAACCTTTACAAATTATGTAAGGGAGAGCAGACCCAGTGTTAATACAGTAGTTAAATGAGCCTGAAATACGCAGAAAAAGAACCTGGGGTGTTTTCATAATGCTGGCCATACAGTCAGTGGTATTAAACAATCAACTTAAGTGTGTTTTATGTTCCTCACATGATACATGCATGTATCCTTTGACTATATTCTTATTTGGACATAAATATGTCAGAATATATCAGATGTTATCAGAATTTAACGATTCTAATTTGTTCATTAGAGTAATTTATGTATAAGACTATACATCTGAGTTGTTTTTGTGCATTGCTTTAACAACCATAGAACACATGAGGGCATCACCACAGAAAATCAAAAAACTGATGTATTACCTAACTAGATGTTTATCACTGCTTTTGAATTATTTTATTTTTTTATCAAATAAAAAAATAATTTTGGAAAAACACTGAATTTTATTT
>JAOVYW010073950.1:0-19086 GCA_025775045.1 Hiodon tergisus
CAGCGGAGGATGGGCTCCCCCATTAAGCCGGGTTCCTCTCAAGGTTTCTTCCTGCCAGCCTAGGGAGTTTTTCCTTGTCATTGTTGTCACTGGCATGCTTTTTGGGGTCAGGCCTGGGACATATTGTATTTCTCTGTATGTAAAGTGTCATGTGAAAAGCGCTCTATAAAAATAAATTGATTGATTGTTAGTATTGTTAGACTGATTTTTTTAGACATAAAGATATTTCCAAATATGTAAATGGTGATTAATTATTTATACGAGGGGACCTGCCATTCTTATTCCTTGCCCTCCCCAATTGCTCAGCAAATTTCCCCTTCTGTGGAGTCAACTAATGTTTCCGTTAGTGGGAAGTCTTTGCTGCCAGATACAGGGCTAGTAGTGTACAGTTAGTTGGTGATAGTTCCGTTTGTGTCTAACGAAGAAAGTGTTTGAAGAGATAAAGCTTTTTGCTTATGTTATTATAGTCGTCTTTTTTTTCGTTCTGGACCCTTCGTGCGTGACTTTTCAAACCGTTTAATCGTTATTTCTGGTAAATGACAGCGGGTACCTCCGCATTCAAATGGAGAATCGCATGGTGAATCTGCTCAAAGTGTGTACACTTTTTGGATTTTTGCAAAGTAAGTGATTTGCTTTTAGATAAGATTTCAAACGACATTTAAAAGTAAGAAATGCATATATACATTTACTTATGAGTATATTTATATAGCGTATTTATTTTTACATTTGGCTGACAATAGCTACAGTAAATCTTTTACGTATAAATACTGTTTTCAAAATGTGTTATTAGTATACATGTCAGCATATTAGTCGAACGAAATACCTATGTTCAGTGGTCGTACAAGTACATTTCTGGGTTTGAACTTTTTTTCATATCGTTTGACTGAACGGGAACTTCTGTCGAAACCTTTTCTTATTTCCCTTCTGTCGAAACCTTTCCTTTCCTAGCGTTATTTAGGCGATGCTAGATTGAACTAAGATGATCTGCTGTTCTCTTATCGCAGATACGCCGTTGACACTGTGTTTTAACGTGGACATTCTCCACCCCAGAGTATTTAACCCGAGGCAAACTGGCTCCCACTTTGGTCACCGGGTTTGTAAATTTGGTCCTGCAAACGACAGGTGAGAAAGTTCGCCTGGGCTGAAATGTAGGTTATATGTATTTTTTTCAAATCTAATTTAAATGATTAACCAAGAAGAGCAGTATATCCCTAACATACGTTTGATTAATATATTTAAAATATAAAAAGGGTATATATTTGTCTCCAAATGGACTCCCCACTAGGGGTCCAAATGGATTTTTCTGCTCAATGTTACATTTTAGCCTAAGCATGTGTCTGCTAAGAGAGTAATTTCCCCCCTGCCTAAACCACCCTCCCTCCACCTATAGTGTCCTGGTCACCGCCCCTGTCCTTGGCAAAGGGACTGGAGGAGTCTACATGTGCTCTTACTATAGCGGTCTATGTGAAGCGCTGCCCTTTAGAGGTACACTCATTTTCCCTTCCTCTGTTGTGATCTTGCCTAGTTGGATTACTGGCATTGATTTTCTGGCTTTGTATTTTCTTTTGAAAGTGAAGGCCAATATACAGCCGTGTACTTTAGTTTTGTGCTAAGATATATTTTTTGGACCCCTGGATGATTTATCAAATGTAATGTAGTATAACGAAATTGAGAATAGCATTAACAGTTCCCAATTAATTCACACCAGGAATTGACTTTGCTTTCTCTAGTCCAAAGAAGCCAAGACAGGCACATGAAAGAGTTTCTTGAAACTCTAGGGTTAATGAAGAACAACGCAGAAACAATGTGATGTTCTCTCACTGGTGTAACCTGTAAAAAAGGCAGATGTTTCTTGCTTTATTAAACAATTTGAATTAACAGTCCCTTTAAAGCACCATTTTTTTGAATAATCACACCCCTCCCTTATGACACCAGTGCTGTGTGGTATTCTACTTTATTATGATTTCTCCTGTCAGTTATTTTGCATAATATTAGGTAGTATCATCTATCTGTGATATTTTGTTATTTTGCTGCAGAGTATCCTGGGATTGCATTTGGGTTGTCACTATCCTGTAATGCTGACAAGGCAATAGTAAGTTATTGTTATTATTATTATTGTTGTTGTTGTTGTTGTTATATAAGGAAATCTAGGTCCTTCTGGAGTAGAGCTGATTTTTTTTTATGGCATTGTTGTTCTTTAGAACCAGTATAACTACACTATAGACTGTGCAAGAACTGGTGTTTACTAATAATTATTATTGTCTATATTGAGGTTTAGGGGAGGGGGGGTGGGGGCTGAATTTGGTTGGTTACATAGGCAAACTATGTTTTGATTGCAGAGGAAGAAATCTCAAAATAATATGCATAAAAATGTTTCAGATAGCATCTTCCCAAACACTTCAGCAATGTCTAAGAAAAGACTGTAACAGCTATTAATAGTCCCACTGTTAGGCCTACTGCCTCTTAATCACATTCTTCAAGATTAACTCGTCTCAAGCTGCTATAATGGGGAGCATTTACTTTAAATATTCAGAAAACTAAAACAAAATATTCAATTAAATAAGTTCCTCATATCGATGTTCTAGTCATAAGGCAATATCACTAGCACTCGAAGCTTCAGGCATTCAAAACAATCATGTCAGTGTTCTCCTGATTTCTGAACTAACTATAGGAACTCACAAATGAATCTATGGATTAAATGCACCTGTTGCGATGCTTTTTAAATGCCATTAGTTGTCTTGCTACTAGTAGCAGTTTCCACACCCTAAGAGAGTAGCCTGACGAGGTCTTCTCTGCTTGTCTGGATCGTGAACTGTTGGTTTAGCCTGTAAGTGGTACTTCCAAGATAATGTACTTTGGTGATAATTTTATTTTGCCTGACAATAGTTGCAAATATGCTTGGTTTTATCCAAAGAGCCGTCTGGAAGAAGTTTTTAAAATGCAATCTTTCTCTCCATCATTCATCAACTGGCTAACAAATAAAAACGAGCGTGGTGATAAATTAGAATTATTAGAAATCAACTCAAATCAAGAAAAAAAAGCATTAACCAAAAAATAATAATAATTTAAATAAACATTTACAGCACTATGTAGAATTTAACGCCCTGATTAAAATTAATGGCAGAAGTTAACAGCCCAATTTTTATGTATTAATTTGGGTTCACATTGTGGAGCGAACCCCAGTATCCGCACCGAATGCTTCTTTGCAAATTTGTGTACTGTTACACCCCAGGGGTGATAATGGGGATGAGAAAGTAAGTTCTGAAGCAGAAGTTTCTGGATTTACTGACAGGCTTGAGTTTTGACTGTGCAAGTTCTTGTTTCCTGTTTTCTGTTGAAAAAACAATGCTTAGAGATACGAGTACGTTCTGTAGGTCTTTCCTCTTTGAGGTCTCACTTCCGTGTCAAACCAAACATTGTTTAATTATCTGCTCTTACTGTCACTCTCTCTCACCACTGAGGCCCAAACTGCCTGCTGACACGTAGACTGCAAGTAACACCTGAGAGAGAACCCATCATGTTTTTAAAGAGCATCAATCATGTAAGAAGCATTATATGCCAAATTAAACAGAAACATTCTAAGAAGAAAAGTCTGATAACAAGATTGTATGTGGTCTTCTACTCAGCTATTGAAGGCGTTCTTCCATTCATAGGCTGGGGCAGAGAACGTAGAAAGTCGGCAATACCACTCTACTGCCCCCAAAGCTAACAAACAGTGGAGGTTTTTATTTGACTTAATAAAAGTTAACGATGATTATAGCGATATATTTACCTTTTTGCTCCCATGGACATTTCAGTTCCTATGCTTCTTCCGCTGTCAAAATGAGGAAGCAGGATGTCCAGTGAAATTCCACCAAGTGTGGTCATATCACCCACAATGCACCTCACCAGTCACCTTTCCTACAACCAACTTTTATCCACATAAATCTTTTTTTAAATCTCCCCTCTCATTTAGGTTTGCGGACCTCGCCTTTCACATGACTGTGATGGTTTACAGTATCTCAACGGTCTGTGCTTGCAATATCGGCCGGAACTTACTGCCTCACGAACTTGGAAGCCAGCGTTCCAAGGTACAGACTGGGGCTACCAGCTTCATGTTGCCTGGGGCGTGACAGCATGATCTTTCTGTTGGTGTGGTTCACATTGAGTGCAACTGAAGGGCTTGTTGTGTTGCAGAGTGCCATAACACTGAGCTGGATGCCGTGATCCTGTTTGATGACTCACAGAGTATCAGCACAAGTGATTTCAAAACCATGATCGCCTTCATAAAAAGCGTCATCCGCATGTTTACTAACCCCCGCTGGCAGGCAAGTACCCGCTTGTTAGTGTGCGCCTGTGTGCGTTTTACTGCGTATGCGCATTTCAATAAAATAAAGAATGCTGCTTATTGGAGTTGTGCACTGCGTTCTTTATTCTATTGAGACACTGTGAGTGGGAAAGCTATCATGACATATGTTGATTTTCTCTGAGTGTGTTTAACCTGTTTTGTCTCATAATATAAAACAGAATGAAATTGCATAGTAGCACAAGCTTAAACAGTATTCTCCTTCCCTCTGTCAATGTGTGTCTCCCTTAGGTGGCGGTAGCAAAGTATTCCACGAATGTTCACGCTGTTTTCCAGTTTGAAAATTTTGCAGTCGACCGAAATGCTGATAGCCTGATGCAATCGGTCCAGCATTCTAAGGGACACACGTACACCCCTTCTGCTATCCGTTTTGTCCTGTGAGTCACAGCTAAAGCTAAAAAAAAAAAAAGCCTGAATCAAATGACCAAGTCACAGCTCAGCCAAACCACACAATCATTGTGGAATATTGCTCATGGTTGTTACAGTATATATTATTACAGTGTACTGTATTCACAGAGCTTACAGCTCAGTTTCTCTCTTTCCCTCTTATTTTAATCCTTTGCTCATCCTCCGCTCTCCACATCTCTTTCTGTTTTACTCCTTTTCCTTCCCTCGTTCCTATGCATTTTTCAGGAATGACATGCTGAGAGAGGACAAGGGGATGCGGAAGAACTCTAAGAAGCTTTTGGTGGTGATAACGGACGGCAGGTCAAATGACCGCAATGTGAAATTCAATGATGTGATACCTGTGGCGGAGCGCATGGGTGTGACCAGATACGCCATTGGGGTAATGTGAGGGTTTTATTACCTGTTCTTGCACATTAAGCCCTAAACTACGGCACTTTTGCACATCGCTCTGAATAAGAGCATCTGCTAAATGACTAAAATGTATAAAGTTTATTAAAATGTTTTAAGTTGATTTTCAAACAAATTTTAAAACCCCACAAATGTCCGAATATCCATATTTATTTAAATAGTCCATATTTACTGGTTTATACTTCAGAAAATAGATAACGTTAGCATACTGCGCTAAATGAGCGGAAGGTGGGAACAACTGGGAGGACTCAACCTAGTGTTGTAATTTCTACAGATCATCTCTTTTTTCAATTAATTGAGTGGGTTTAAACCATTCTCATTGTTGCTCTTCCTATAGAGGTCATGGAGGGGACAGGAATGTTCGGTACAATTAAAAGGCCAGGAGAATAAGTTTAACACGCTGCCAAATATATCGTGGGGTTCAGTTGGAGGGTTTCTTTGTGTGTTATGTTCTAATTATTTATTTTGACGATAACATGAAAAATAAAGTCCTTAAACTGGCACTCCTTTTCCCTGTGTCTGATCACTTCTGGACGAAGCTTGCCACGGTATATTAAAAATATAATTTTCAGTTTATGTTTACATTTCTGTAACGGCATGCAAGTAGTATCAGTAGATTGCAGATTGCAGTTACAGGAAACATTAAGAAATACCTCTATATTTCCTTTCCCTCTCTCTCTCTCTCTCTCTCTCTCTCTCTCAGGTAGGAAATGAGTATTCTCGTCAGGAGCTGGAGCTGATAGCTTCTTCTAAAAATGATGTGTTTGAGGCAGACAGCTTCAGCGCCCTGAGCTCCATTCAGAAACAGCTGGGGGAGAAGATCTTTGCCATAGAGGGTAGACATATCTCTCTTGAGATTTTTTCCCCCCTCAAGAGCAGGGACAATGGAGAATAATGTCTTTGCAAAGGAAGGCGATTTTGTTGAAAGCTAAAACTGCCTGAAGCATATTCCAGTCCATTTGCACTGGACCAGGGAATAAACACATTGATGAACTTGTTGTTGTCTTTTGTTTTGTAATTGATCATTGATATCTTGACCAGTTCCCCTCTCCAATCTGTCTTCTTCAGGTACAGACAAGTCTAATTTCAGCGCGTTCCAGCTGGAGCTATCGCAAGACGGGTTTAGCACTGCTCTCACCCAGGTCTGTGGTAGTGAGATATAGGTAGATACCTATACTGCTACTCGTACAGTAATTATTAGGTTACAGCTATTAATGACCTATTTTGAGGACAATTCATCTTTTTCGCAACAGTTGCTGTATAAATTTACATGCTTAGCTTATGTAGTAACAGTTCTCTCCACTCTCTCCACCGCAGGATACAGTGCTGTTTGGGGCAGTAGGGGCATTTGAGTGGTCAGGGGGTATTGTGGAGAATACCCTGGGGGCAAATGGCTCCTTCATCAATGCCTCAGCACAGGAACCAGAGATAAAAGACTCTTATCTGGGTGAGCAGGGACAGAGAGAGAAAGGATTCATGTTTCAAATAGCTTTGTGGAGAAACCTGAAGGGGCAACCCTCCAATGCAGTGATACTGATTTTTTAAAATCACAACAATCACAGAAATGGAATTCACTATTGCAGTAACAGTTTGTGTAATGCAGTGTGTATCTTTCCCTTTTGGATACTCAGTTACAATGTGTATCTCTCTCTGGAGAGTACTCAGTAACAGTGTGTATCTCTCACTGTAGGGTACTCAGTAACAGTGTGTATCTCTCTCTGTAGGGTACTCAGTAACAGTGTGTATCTCTTTCTATAGGGTACTCAGTAACAGTGTGTATCTCTCTCTGTAGGGTACTCAGTAACAGTGTGTATCTCTCTCTATAGGGTACTCAGTAACAGTGTGTATCTCTCTCTGTAGGGTACTACGTAACTGTGTGTATCTCTCTCTGTAGTGTACTCAGTAACAGTGTGTATCTCTCTCTGTAGTGTACTCAGTAACAGTGTGTACCTCTCATTGTAGGGTACTCAGTAACAGTGTGTATCTCTCTCTGTAGGGTACTCAGTAACAGTGTGTATCTCTCTCTGTAGGGTACCCCATAACAGTGTGTATCTCTCTCTGTAGGGTACTCAGTAACAACGGCGGAGGTGAATGGCACCAGGTTGTACTTTGCTGGAGCTCCCAGGTACAGACACCAAGGTTTGGTGTTGGGCTTCCAAAAGAACCACCCTCACCATAATTGGACTGTCTCCCACAGGATATATGGGACTCAGGTACAGGAAGGCAGGACAGGAAGAAAAGAGGAGAAGAGATGGGGGGGGGGGCTGACTGAGTGTCTGAGAATATCCACAAAACTACCAAGTTTTGAAACCTGAAAAGACGGAAGGTCTGAAGGCCTTGAACATGGCTGGTCCTTATTTGAATGTGTTCCTCTTTCAATCTCTGTTCATCTTTTCCAGCTGGGATCCTACTTTGGGGCGGAGGTCTGTGTCCTGGATGTTTCTGGACAAGGCCAGGTGAGGCAGCTACTACTGGTTGGGGCACCCCACTACCACTCCCATGCGGTGGGCGGCGAGGTTCGAGTCTGCGCTCTGGAGTCTGAGGTTAGGCCAATGTGACCACATGTTGCAGATAACATCACCAGCACTGAAAGTACTCATAGCTAAATGCCAGGATTTAGCCCAAAAAGCCTCCTATGGCCATCTGGTTTCTAGGGTTTTCTGTAAATCACCCATGGAGGAAGTTAAGAAAACAAATGAGTTAGGGATGATGAAATCCGAGGCTTTCTGAGCTAGCTGTGTTGGTCTTTCACTCTCTCTATATATATCAAGGCTCTATATATATAATGAAGGCTGTCTTTCTTCTCTCCATCCAAACTTCAGGCTCCTTTCACCCTTGACTGCTCCCTTTCTCTGCGTGGCTCCCCAGGAAATGACCTGGGGCAGTTTGGATCATCTCTCTCCCCCTGCCCTGACCTAAACGGGGATGGGGTTCCTGAATTACTGGTGGGGGCTCCGCAGGAGAATGGCGGCAGGGGCAGCCTCTACATCTTTCTAGGTCGTTTAGGAGGCATCCAAAATAAGTACAGTCAGGTCAGTAACAATTTTTTTGCCTGACTTGTTTATCTCATGTTTGTATCTGCGTCAATGTCCAGATCACAAATAGATCCAGATCATCTCATGTGTTACACTCTCCAGGTAATTTACATCAATGCAATGAGATGATATGTTTTCTCATATCTACAGTAGTATCATCTAGTGCAGGGGTGGGCAACTCTGCAAAGCTAGATTTTCTTGGTCTCTGTAAGCAGTGTGCTTGAAGAACTGCGGTATAATAATCAATCTAATTTAGCAACCAAGTGATAGAATGGGTTGAAAACCAGAAGTATTTCTTGCACTCTTGAAAAACTCTGATTTAGTGTGATGTCAGGTTCCATTTTCCAAATTCTGTGAATAGATTTTGGGAGGCTGTTTAATGTTAACTTTAATTGTAAATAAATTAATGAGTGCTATTGTCTCAATTCATCTCTCCTGTCTTTTGCTTTTCTCACCCTCTTCCTTATCCTTGTTTGTTTCCCTCCTTCTGCCATTCTGTCTACAGAAGGTTCAGGGGGTGAGCGTGGGGCACGGGCTGCACTACTTTGGGGTGTCTGTGCACTCAGCAGGAGACCTGAATTTGGATGGACTGGCAGACCTGGTGGTGGGAGCCAGGGGGATGGCAGTTATACTGAGGTAAGGCGGAGGGGAGGAAGAGGAGGGGCCAACCAGAGCCTCTTGGTTGCTATGACGCAGCCTGTTATTTAGAGTACTAACTGCCTGTCTGTTTATTGTGTATCACATCACAAGTAAATATGATGATATGTTGGCTTATGGACTATGATTGCAATCGATTAACAAATAAATACAGTGGAGAGACAAAAATATACAGTGGCATGGCATCCTGAATGGCTCTGTCTTAGAGGCACTTACCAGAGTGCAGACTGAGCCCTGAGTCTGCCTGACAGGTTCAGTGCTGATTGGTGCAGAATAATGTCCCTGCAGAAACCTGGGAATCTAACAGAAGACCAGCTGCTAATTTCCTCCCCTCCCACCCAGGCCACGCTCTGAAAATGTGCGCCGTCGCTGTGCTCTCTCCACAATTGGAAAGCACTTGAACCTGTGTAATCCAGCTCGTAGGGTTCAGTCGGCACTTGGGTGAGCCTTTTTACTAACTGAGCCAACCAGGAGGCCAACAGAAACTAACCTCTCTTTATCTTTTTATTCCGACACAGGTCTCAGCCAGTGATATGTGTGACAGTGTCCGTTTCCCTCGACCCCCCCATAATTCCACAAGACTCCTTTCACTGTGCAGCTTACCATGCCCCCCGCAATCCTGTGTCCGTGGCAACGGTGTGTGTCAACATCACCGGTATACACACTGGAAACATACAGTGTGGGTAAAGACGTTTCGTTTGTGGACTCACGTTGCACATGCAGGGAAAGACTAAGGATTTAGCCCCAATAAGAAAGAAGCTAGGTCCCTGTAATTTATTTATTAACCATTAACATCACCTATCACAATAAGCCAGCTGTCTGTTGTGGAGCTCCCTTCTTTATTACACATACTAGATTCTGAAGGTACAATGTAAGGTAAATATGTTCATTACCTTTTATATGGTCTTCTTCCACGTTCACAAATATTTCATTAACATAATAATAAATAAAATGTTAGATCTGAATATGACAACGTTAAAAAACTCATTCTCATTCTCTGACTCTACTGTATCAATATTCATACAGTAGCAGGGGCATGACGCACTAATCAGAGTCCCACTTATTATTAATAGTGATAGGTTTTTAAGTATGCTTTGGTGTCTGATGGCTCATAGAGCTCAGTCTGCGCTCAAGTGAGCAACGTTACCAATTGAGCCACTCGTGTAAACTTTTTCAAAATGATTTCCTTTCAGTTCTGATTTATAGCAGCCTCTAGATTAGAAATCGATGTTGCGACATCTCTACTCCGGCGGGAGCTGAAAATGATGCAAAAACAAACCAAGAGACTGCGCTGATGCAGTTTACTGAACTAAAAGTTGAAGTGAAACTTTCCCCAGAAAATGAAGGCTGCCATGTGAGCTGGCATTTGCTGACACTGACCTGACCCGGTACTTAGCTCAGTTCAAAGTTGCAAGGAACCTTAGTTGGTCTTTTGTCATTTTTTCCAAGTTAATTTTAAACAAAGTTAAAGCTCTGGTGAATGCAGCTGAAAAAATGGGGCAACACGGTACATTTTCCCCACAAGAATTAGTAATCAGTGTGAAATATGTCAAGGTGAAACAGTGAAACTGAGGTTAAAAACAACCTGCCACTGCTGAATTGACTAACTGCAAGTACCGACAAAGTGTAGAGCATGGGGAGACTTTGGATGAACATTCCATTCCTGTTAATTCTGCCTTCTGCTGTGAGCAATTCTAAAGCTTTCCTCTGCAAAGCAGTCAGTGCGCCACAGGTTAACAGATGACAGATGGAAAACCAGCTGTGAGTAGCCACAAATGGCAGAAAGAATTAGTAAGAAACAACAGCTTCATTGATCAGGCTGAAATCCCAGATGAGTTGAATTTTTTATATTTATCTCTGAAAAAAACTAAATCAAGATGCAATTTTTCTTCTCTGTGACCCGGGATTGACGTGTGTGCAATCATAATTCAAAAGTTGTTTAATAATAACAATACATGTAAAGAGTCTCAGTGGTTAAGATTCAGTTTGTTGTGTTTATGCTGTAGCCATAGCACTGCTCCGAGGGTCGGTGTCCATAATGCTGGAGCTGGATCCCCAGACCAGGCCCGCTCGACTGCTGTTCTCCCCAAGCTCTGCTCTCTCCCACTGGAACGGGACCGTCTCGTCAGTGGCTTGCTACAACCTCCCCATCAGTATCCTGGTCAGTGAGCATTATTATCATACTAACTTCACAGATCCTCTTATAACGTACAGCTCACAACCAGTTCACATCTCCATCCTCCCCAGTATTAGATCTCATTGGCTGACAGGTCCTAAAACATTTGCATAAGGAATATGATTAAGAAAGTAAAACAAACTAGTGAGAAACACATAAATGTATACATGTACATATAATGCTATCGCTCTCTCTCTCACTCTCTCGTTCTCTCTCGCAAGTTCAATTCAATTCAAGTGCTTTTTTTAAAATGGTGATGTATTGCCAAAGCGTTTAAGTAACATGAATGAATTAGAAGTAAAAATTTTCTCTCGCTCTCTCTCTCTCTCTCAGGATTGTATATCAGACTATGAGGCAGTTCCTCTGTCAGGTCAGCTGACTTTCGAGGGGCATGAGATCGAAGGGACAGAGGGACTGAAACCTGTTTTGAGTCCTGATTGTCCAAAGTCCTTCTCACACCTGGTCAGTACAGCACGTGTGTGTTTCTATGAGGGAGACAGTGTGGAGCATTTCTAACTAGTAGTCTGCAGGTTAGCAGGAGAGAGGAGAGCTTAAACTGATTTGTTGTAAAATAAATATCCACCGGAAACAAATGGGCAAAGTATAAAATTGTAGCTTATGCAAGCCTCTCTGAATAAGTGTATTCTAAATAATAGCAGTGCTAAGATAATGTGTGCTTGCATTTGAGTCACTGTGTTCTCTGTGTTCACCACTTGTTTCAGGTGTTGCTGGAGCAGGTGTGTGGAGAGGACCGAGTGTGTGTGTCGGATCTCCAGGTTTCTTTCAACTGCACCAGGTTAGGCACTCTTTCATGCAGAGTCTATATCAGAGTCTCTATGATTTGCTATACGAAGCAGGCAGACAGGCATCGAGGCATTCAGCTACAGTAACTCAACGTTAGTGCTAGCAAAACGGCCGCCCTCCAGGACTTTTCACACATGACAGTGGCTAGGCTTTACAGAGAATGTTGAGGTAAACAAAAGAACATCCTGTCACCAGCAGGCCTGTGGGAGAAAACAGCTTGTTGTCAAAAGAGAATGACAAGAATCGTGCTTGCAAACAGGCAGGCCACAAGACCCCTGCAAATAGTTAAATTTAATGTTCAGTTGAAATTTTAAACTTTGGGGAATATACTGCAAAAGCTTTATAGTCAATATTTCAAATGATGAAAGTATTATTAAAAAGTCTTTATATATTAATAAAAATAAAAATATAGTATTTATTAAAAAGTGTTTATAATGGATAAAGCTGAAAAAATTGTATTTAAAATATGCACTGCCCTTTTCTATACTGCCGGAGATTTTCATCCTTTCTGTCTCTGTCTTTTAATTGAACCAGGTCAAGATGCATTTTTTAAATCTCCAATTAGATTTCTCAATCTAATCAGCTCATGAATGAGATTAATCAGTAAATATAAAAGGAAAGTCTCTCTCCCCTCATTCTTCCTCATCCCACAGCTTGACATTGGTCAGAAGTCCTGGCTACCCACTGGCTTTGTCGGTGAAGCTGGCTAACAGTGGAGAGGACGCTTCAGGCACAGAGCTGACTCTGATCCACCCTTCCTCACTGACATTCGCCCGAGCCACAAAGGTCAGAGAACTCATTTTCATACATTCGAGAAGTTCTCCTGTGAAAAACAAAAGCCTTAGATTGGTTTTACCCAGCTAAGTATTGATGATGTAATTCACTGTCATGGCTACATATCAGTTTCGCACTTTGAGGGTCTCTGTTTAACCGTCATCGCTGTTGTTTTGACAAAATAAATGTCTGTCTGTCCCCCTATAGTCTTCACGGCAGGCCAGTTTATGGTGTGTGTCGAATAGCACCGGTCGTGGAGGTCACACACGCACAGTGTGTCAGCTCGGTTCCACCGTATTCAGGCAAAGGACGTCGGTGAGTGTCCTGTATCTGCAGGCTCAAAAAAATAATGTATGTTTTAAATGTGATTGTCACAAAGAATTGAACATTTTTCAGAGGGTTCCAAAAAACATAAAGCTGGAGGCAATAGGGAAAAATGGTAAAAATATCCCCCTGCTGGAATAGCATTTGGCATTCGTCGTTTATTAAAATATAATCCCTATAAATCAGGTCCTACTGGTGTCTCTATGATATGGGCTATGTATTGTGATCTGCTGCTCACCGGTTACAAGCCAGCGCAGACATGGAGTTAATACTACTTGAGTGCAGGGCTGGCCCTGACCAATTTGGCGCCCTAGGCAAGATTTTAGCTGGTTTCCCTTGCATCACAGCTAATTCCACCACCGATCATTGTGTTCATACACTCACATAGAAACTGCATGGCTTTATGTCTTTGAGATTTTCTTTATTTTAGAAAACCCCCACAAAAAAAAAAAAAAAAAGGGACATAAAACTAATTAGGTGAAGGTGTCTGCAGGTGGCCCAAGATTTGCAGGGGTGGTATTTCAAAAGTGCATCTGAAGAGAGAGGAGTATATGTGACCATTGGGTGTTACATTATACTAATAATAAAAGCTGCTGATGGTGAAACTATACAATAATAGCACCTAAGCCACATTATAGCCTAAACACAAATAGCAAGAGTAATTACACCTAGCATTTATGCACAAAACATGTATTCAATGAACACTTCTCTAGCATGCTGTTTGCTATAATACATACAAGACTATTCAATAATGGAAATGCAAAGGCTTATAACTATTAATTACAAAAGGGGATGGGAAAGGAAAAGCATTTTAATTGACTTTTACAAGCAGGGTTAACGTTGGCTAACTAGACTAGCTAAGATGTCTATGCCTGGTATCTTGAGGCAGAGAGTGGATGGTTCGTGCAGCACACTTGAAAGAAAAAGTGTATTTCTCAACATTATGTTATAGGTTAGGTTATTCCCCAAACACCTGAATAGTCTTTCCAACATTCCCTAATGCATTTAAGGTAAAAGTAACTGACATTAACTCTAGCTAGCTAGCTATTTAAATTAGCGAATGTTACTACTAGTAGTAACACTGCTCCAATGGTGATTGTGCAATTAGATAAACTACTCATTCATCACATCACATTACTTCTGTCCTTATCCCGTTTTTCCTCCTCTTCTCTTCCTCTTTTTCTTCTCTGGGCACCAGGGGGCTTTGGTCTTTTTGACATCGTTTGAAGTAGGCTACTGATAAGACCTTTCTTCTGAGCATACAGCTCTTGGGTATTTTGCGGCCTTTCAGGATTAACTAGTTAAATGCAAAAACCGCCCCGAAACTAGTCATAAACTCAATTATTCAGGAAACAGCTGGTTTACGCGCGAACTATTTTATGCAAAAATTCCACACAAAAAATATTCTGCTACAACCTAAAATATTAGCGCAGCAGACACAAGAGGCTTTATATCTTGCAAATATGATCGAGATTGTGTATATAATTTTTATTTTAAACAACAGAAAATGTTACATTTTAATAACTGTTTTATACCACAGTATATACTGAAACTGGTCTGTATTTTGTATGTGCCCTTTGTTTATAATTATATATCTATGTTTTTTACTTTTTTCTTTCAAAAGTTCAATTTTTATTATTTATTTTATATATTATAAATCCTTGCCATTTAAACTTAAATGTATTTATCCTGAGGAAATCCATCAAGTATTTTTTTTAAGTAAGTTGAGAAATGTTTTTGAAAGTATAGTACAAATCTGAGGCCAGTAACTGAAACGCTTTTGTAATATTTTGAATTAATAATATTAAAATAGCATTAGTAAAAAATAGTAAAAGGTTACAAAAAAAAAAAACTTCACTCATTTTGGCTCCCCTAGCATTTGCCTATTCCGCCTATGCCACAGGTCGGCTCTGCTTGAGTGGATGCAAGAAAGTGAAAGGCACTCCCAGCTGTGATACTGATTATAAACAACAATGGCGTTTACTTAGGTGCAAGGCCATAAGAGCATTTTCTTTCATTGCTTATTTGAAAAATGAAGTTGTGCTAAAACGTTTGCCCTGATGAAAGAACCAAACGAGGCTAAACCGCTTTTATTGCTCTGAGCACGTGTAAAACGAATATCCAATAAATACGCAGTAAGGTAACAAGAAACACAAAACAAAATATAATCACATTTGTTCAATACGAGTTTATGAATGATACATTTGTCTAATAGTATACTATATATTCTACCACTGCCCATCCTCAACCTCACTGGGTCCAAGTGCACCGCCATGCCTATTCAATTTTGGCAAAAAATAAACAGTTAAAATCACCGTAGCAGCAAGTAGCAACAAAAGGTATATACACAAAAATTTAAATATATCTATATAATATTATATTTATATAAATCTGAACGTTTATTTAAAAACTCCTTGATTTTGTCCTACTAGGTATACCAAAAATAAATTCCAAGTTTGATTGACGAAAGTTGGTAGAGTCTGTTGGTAGGGCCTGGATGCCCTATATGGACTGGGGTCATGTCCAAAGCAGGGTTCTCTGTATGTTCTCTGTGGGGTTTTTTCACACGCTGCCTACCAATGCTCTTTCAGATTCCGGTGTTGGCATTCCTGTCAGTGTCTGACCCCTCCTCTCTGGCAGATGGAGTGACGGTCAGTGCGTCCATTGGAAGGTCAGTGGATCTCCTCTCTCACTCTTCAACATTGTCCCCTGTGCTGAGATCCTGCACTACCCTCCATCCTCACTGACATCGCACTGTTAGCCTGCAATCAACTCCGCTGCTCTGTCACCCTGCTTTAAAACTCAATGCTCTGTCTCCCTCTATGTAAGTGTCAATCCTCAATGAGCCGTCTGGTTTCAGTGGACCAGCAGTTATGATTTTTGAATATTATTATTCGCAGACCAAAACGGAACTTAAATTGTAACCATTTTGTGAGGACATTCTTGCTGATTTTAGAACTAACATTAACTACTTATTTGTATGTAACAGAATCACTATACTCAAACAGAAGTGACTGAGTATGGAGTAGATACGTTTGCCTGTTAATATTAGTTTTAAGGTAGGATCTGATGGTCTCTAAGGAAACATTTTTTTCTGTGAAAAAGTCAATCTGGAGCAAATAATGGATATCGTGTCTTTGCCTTTCACAGTAAAAACGAGAATAGCGAGACGCTGCTGGACAACACTGCCAGCTGCTTTGTCACGGTCCTGTTGCCCGTCAACGTCATCCTAAAAGAGTGGGTGATATTTCTCCAGCCTCAGCTAAAATAACAGCAGCTGTAGAGCCGTAGGTTCATGGGTGTGTGTGTGTGCGTACGCGTCTGTGCATGTGTGCGTGCGTGCGTGTCTCCATGGCTCCGTTTGTTTTCCTCCACTGTGTATAATGCTCTGCTGCACATAACCTATGTCAAGCGTGTAGGGTTCCTTTTTCTCACCCAAGCAGTCCAAGTTCCATTATCGCTCTGGGCCAGTGCAGTATTTGTAACCAGAAGCTTACCAGTTCAAATCCCAGCACTGCTATACCCCTGAGAAAGAAATTAAATGGCTTGTATAAAGAACGTGCTTTAAAAAGGGTCAAGTTTAAAATAATAAAGATAAAGATTCTTTATAAAAAAATTAAGATTCTTAATGTTTACCTGCTAAGCAATTGACTAACCAAAATCCTATAAACACAGGAGATGTCATTTTGATGTCTGTAGACATCCTGTCTATTGCTTTATTACAGGGGTGACTCCACCCAGTACCTGAGCTTCAAGGACAGCAGGCAGTTGATACATGAATACAAGGTGGCATCCCCAGTCACTCGCTATCTGTTTCCCGTTTATTCTGCATGCGGCATCGACCGTGTGGTCATTCGGTCATTCACAGTATTATCATCCAACTGATGGGCGGTCACCTCTCTCTCCTTCCCTTCCACTTTAAGGTGGAGAATGTTGGCGAAACGGCAGTTCCGGTGACCGTGAGTTTTGGAATGCTGGTGGAGATTGCCCCCGGTCTCCTGTGGAATGTGTCTCTTGCGGTTCGGGTGAGTAAAGAAGCCAATACACACGACAGAAGTTAAAAAAAACGTAAAAGCGATGTGCCCAGACTGTATTGGTAGACCTTTGTTTTTCGAATGCATAACTGTGGAGATAACGTTTGATCTTTGCTTTACATATGCTCATTTACATTACCATGTGTGTTTTTTAACCTGCGTTTGTGCCCATGTGTGCATGCACGTTGTTTACAGCCTGATCCCGAGAACCGTAGCAGAGTACAGTGTGTACGAAACATCACTGGCCCCAGCTTGGAACAGGTGAGCACTCTTTGATTCACATTAGCAATGAGGCGCCACAGACCATAAAATAATGTTTGAACTGACTGGGGCGTTCTGCCCAACAACATGCTCAAATCCATCAATCTGGTTTCTTAGTTCTGTACCATTGACCTGCTGACTGTCAATCGGACAGTCACCTTCAAGTTTCATGGGAATGTTATGGGGGACGTCAAGGTAAAAAACACTATTTCAGCATTATTTCTTGCCCTATTTAAATTCCTCTTATTCAGTTTTTCCATAAGATATAATATACTTCCTTAATTTTTCATGCACAGCAAACTGCGCTCTAATATGTTGTAAAATATTGGGAATATTTAGTTATTATTTTTTAATGTCACAGGCTTCAGACGAGCGGATTAGACCAATGAGCTGGGGGTTCCTGTCCTTTGACCAGCTCCGGTACATCCAGTTTCCAGCTGACAAATTCCACAACCTCTCTGTGAGCAAACGCTTCCCTACCCTGATTCTTCACCACCTGAACAACCACCTTAGCAACTGTCATTAAATGTTCTCTATCCCCGCCAATTGGCCGTATTATGTCCGGTATATATCTCACTAGCCAGTTTCAATTTGTCCAATTAGCCTTGTTAACAGCTGTATAGGCTGGGTTACAGGACCATGCTTGGTTGGCATGACTTACATCTCGATGACTTACATTTCAATAGATTTTGCCAAAGCATTAATAAGGCATTCATTATCGTGATAGTGTTTTAGGTCTAAATGAAAAATTTAATTCTGGGACTTTTTATTTTTAAATAAAAAATATAATTTTATCATTTTCATTCATTAGTTTCCATTGAAGTGTTCATTATTTGTCTTCATAAGCATTCTATTAAAATTTTAAATGAATTTAACACCTTATTTTCAATTTTCAAAAGTGGTTTTAACGAAGTATTATTTTATTGTGAAATCACTATAATAACAAAAATTTTCAGTGAACGAATATAAATGATTATTAATAGTAACTCCATTAATAATCTTGCTCCCTCTCGTTTAGGTGGTTTCTGTACTGGAACCGACCCCAGCAGGACAAACTGCTAAATATGTCATAGCTACTATTGTGCCTGGGCTAATAATATTGATCATCACCCTCTTGATTCTGTACAAGGTAAGGGTTTGAATAGAAACCAAGTGGTTCCCTCTGATAAATTAGCAGGGTCACTTGGGCTTTTATTTTAGAGCGTTTCTTTATTTTATTATAACTAAGGATGCAGAAGCCTTCATTACATATTGTTTATTCATTTTAACTTTTCCCATCCAGGTTGGTTTTTTAAAGGCTAAAGAACCAGAAGAAGGGCAGATTGGTGAAACTGTGTCGCCCCCTGAAGACAAACAGACGGAACTGTAGCCCAGACTGAACAACATCACTTGAGTGACAAAAGCAGTTTCCACCAGAGCTTTTAAATTCTATCCACAGCAGGTTTTCAGGTACAGTTTATGGGAACATGACAAGGGGATGTTGATTATTTTGGCCCTGGCAGAACCTTTTAGAACACATTTAGAACCCATAGATACAGCAGTCCCCAAGAACCAGGAGGGCCCACCTCAAAAAAAAACTTTGATATATTGCAATTGGTGATAATTAAATAAATAAAATTCCTGGAAAAACTTGCACCGTTATTGAACGTTTTTTGTATATTTATTTAACTGTAATGCACCCTGAGGCTTTGGATGTCTGGGCAGGCAAGGGTTCTTAACCTTTACCCACAACCTGTAACCTAACCCTATTAAGTAAAAAATATATATATTCACCAAAGAAACTAAAACAAATGAGCTCAGCAAATTAAGTTATGTGTAATAATGTGAAATGACACAGGGAAAAAGTATTGAACACATGAA
>JAOVYW010073951.1:0-10940 GCA_025775045.1 Hiodon tergisus
GTGTGTGTGTGTGTGTGTGTGTGCGCGCGCGCATGTATGTGTATATGTGTGAGCGAGAGCGAGAGATTAGAAAGCTCTTGGAAAGCTCATGGTGCATTCTGTACTGTGTCATAGACGGTGCCATGTTGAAACCTGTTCCTCTGGACAGACCGGCCAGGCAGGCCCCGACGCACTGTGCCTGGAAAGAACACCAAGCCTGGATCAGTTACAGGAGAAGATGGTGGTGACCTCAGCATATTGT
Organism: Hiodon tergisus; assembly: GCA_025775045.1. Taxonomy (NCBI): domain Eukaryota; kingdom Metazoa; phylum Chordata; class Actinopteri; order Hiodontiformes; family Hiodontidae; genus Hiodon; species Hiodon tergisus. The sequence goes on from JAOVYW010073951.1 coordinate 242, forward strand.
GGGGGATTGCAGAATTAGCTTTCAGTTTCACTCTGAGTTTTATTTGATTCTTACGCATAAAACGCTAGCTATTACACTTCCCTCGCCCCTGAACCAGAACCACAATCCTGGCCCCTCGATTACACCCAGGGGTTTTGGCTGGGCCATGAACATGAGATTTAAGCAGAAATTTGGCCCATGTACAGGAATTTTTTATTTATTAGAAAATGTATGTTCAGTGTCATTTAAATAGAAAAAAAAAACTAAAACCAAAAATGGTATACAGCATTTCTGTCAGCCCTAGGCTTGCATAATATGCTAGGGGCAGAGACGGTCAAATATTACATGTGTCTTAAACAGCATGTGCCTCCACCATGCCTTGCATTCTCCAGGACGGGTGTGCTGGCAGCCACTACCCTCATTTCCTGCATCATGTGATACCCCACCCGACTGTGGAATCCATCTTCTACTCCTGCAGTTAAACAACTGACTGTTCAAACATCTGTCCGTTTGTTGTGTGTCCCCAGGTGCCCTGACCGTCACTCTCCGCGACTGTGGCTGAGGCCAGGAAGAGGACAGCTGGATCCCTGAGCGGTGTAGCAGACCATAATGCATATCACACTACAGTAGCTTACACCATGCAGAAGCAAGACCCAGAGCAATGGGAAGAGTACAGCTGGGTCCCTGAGCGGTGTAGCAGACCATAATGCATATCACACTACAGTAGCTTACACCATGCAGAAGCACAACCCAGTGCAAAGATCCCCTTAAATCAGACAGATTAACACAAAAGCAAACTAACAAAAAAGCATTAGTACATATTTCAACAATTCATCTGGTAAATGCTAACCAGGAATTACGACCCTCAATAACAGATGGCCCTGTGGAAGAGATTTAACTGAGGGTGGAAGCCGACCCAGTCGGGCCTGACTCAGGCCCAAGACAAGCAACCTGTCAGTCATCACTGCTCACTCCCGAGGGGCAGGGGCTTTCCAGCCAGCCAACACAGGCAGAGGTTCTTGGGTGGGATGCACAGATTCAGGGACCCTGGGTCCATGGGTGTCATTTGGGTACAAGATGGGAGACTCGCAGAGTAACAATTTGGAAACGATTTGTGCCAGGATGATCCACCAGTTCTGCAGAATACATTACAGTGATGGACACTGTAATGTGTCGTGGACATTTGAGGTCAGTGAGAACAACTCATTTAAGATCGGTCCGGGCAACATCTCTCCCCAAACTCTGGGAATATTTTCAATGTCTACTGAAGGCAAACTACGCCCCACATTCAGATCACAATGTCTTTGAGCACACTGTGTACAGGGATGTAAACACCAGAACTGCATCGATGAGGACCCTGGTTCATGGGTTCCAAACAGGCATGCATGGCCTCACAGAATAAATACAATTTTACTAGTTAAATACATTCACATGGTAAATAGAAATGTATCTTTAGGACTGGAAAGAATAAAAAAAATAAAAAAAAGATTGCAGTTATTTTTTATGTGCAATATTATTCCATTTAATAATACATATTTCATAAACTAAAAACCTGTGCATATTAACCAACAGAAAGGTGAAACAACAGCCAGGGCATGATCTACGCATTGACATATTATTCAAGGCACTAATTTATTTAAAGCACTATTATACTAAAGGCATTATGCTGGGGGAACTGATTTTTTTTCCACCATTCAAGCATCACACTAGGACATTAATTGAAGTATCCCGATGAGGATCCCACTGAGTTTGGCACTCCAACCTTGTGTGCAATAAAAAAAAGTTTTTCCCGACTGGAGCGGCAAGATTGTTAGACCAGAGCCAAAAGAAACACTCCTGATACTAGTGGAGGCAGTCGAGGAAAGGAAAATCAAGTCAAGGAGCCAAAAGCAGAGCGAAACAATGCACCCTTACCGTATAAGGCCTGGTAAGGTCCGGGAGACCACACCCCTGGTTTCCATGGGGATGACCTGACCTGACCTGACCTGACCTGGCGTGATAGCAACCGAGGGTCAAGGGGATGGTGGGGGCTCTCCCTTGTTCACAGGTAACCATGTGCTTTGCACCTCAGGTAGGGGTACATGGCATCAGGCAGGAAACAAATGACCCCCCCCCCCATCACCACCACCACCACCACCACCACCACCACCACCACAACCCTCACCATCACCATCACCATCACCATCACAACCGCAGGAGAAACATATGGTTTTACAGCACACTCCTCATGGAATCCTCCCCCAGGGGAGCCGATTAAGGCAGCACCCCTAAAAGCCCCGCTCTGGACGGATAAAAAAAAAGGAGAAGCGTTAACGCAGGGTTTTTTCCCCCCTCTTCTTTCCATTCTACCATTTATAGAGGGGAAACACAGCTGGCCCTTAACCAATTGCTCATCTGGTTGCCCTTGGCAAGAACGGTCTGTTAGAGTAAATAAGATCCCCCCGATGATGTCATAGCAAAACCATCCCGATGGCCATCCCTGGAGCATTCTGATACAACCACACATCTACACAACTGCACTCATACAGCGGAATATTTTCCCTGATCCCATTAGTCAGTAACCACCCAAATCTCACCGCTCGTTTGATCCCGGTTAGTCAGCAGTTACCACACCTAGCTAGCTAAGGCTAAGTCCGCCCAGGAAGTTCGCACTCACAGCAGGAAGTGAGTAACTGAGACCCATCAAAAGAGTTATACCGCCGACAAGTTTATTTATCCATTACTAGCTTTGTTTGGCTAAAAAAACACTTCCCATATGCCTACAACTAAAGGAGATAAAGGGAGAGGAAGAGAGAGAGACAGGAAATGGGAGAGAGTGGGGAACTGAGGAGGAGGTTCGAGACGAGCCCATGACTCCTTATTGTGAAGAGGGATTTTTGATATATCTCCCCCTCAGCCCTGCGTCTCCCTAGCGTTTTCCCGAGTCTGCCCTTCCATGGCTTCCCGAGCGGCTCCCCAGTCTGCAAAATCACTCTGCAGAGCACGACCCGAGGCCAGTGATCAGGAATTCACAATTGACTGGGCAAGCTATTTGCCAGGGTGTGGCCTGGGCTCAGGACGGGGGGGGGTGGGCCGGGCTTCTCTCAGCTAACCAGTCCTGTCGGCCTCCCAGGCGCCTGCGGCCTCGCTGTATTGTTGAGGGGGACCTGCCTCTCCACAAATCGTTGGTGAGCCTCTTGTGTGGGTTGTGTAGCCCACGGTGTGTAAAATGATGGAGGCTTAAAGGCGATTGGATCAGAGGAGAGAAATTGTACTATTTCCACATCCTCCTTGTGCGCAGAGTGAGGATTTGTAGCTAAGGTGCCTTAGCATATTTGCCGATTTCAGATAGAGGAGAAGAATTAATTGGCGATACCAATTCTATAAAAAAGGAAGAAGGAAAAAAAAAGAAAGTTTCCTTGTGTAAATGAACAGGAATGTCTGTCTCTTTAGATGGATTCTTGCCAACTCAGACAGTCCATCATTCAGTTACGGTTCTTCATGCAGCAGACTTCTGCCATGGACCCAGCAGTAAGGGAAAACCAAAAATAGCTTTGAGACGGGGCATTCCATCCCCACTACAGAGAAGCGAACTGATGTCATGTGAAACCTTTTAAGGTCATTCTCTCTACAGAGGTTGGAAAAGGGACCTGGGTTCCCCCTTGTATCTTCCTTAAGAATGTAGGCTTTTCCAAAACATATACCTAAGGAAGAGGCATCCCTTCCTCAGTGAGGCTGCCCTGTCCCCTGTCAGGGAGTCGGGCCATTTGACTATTCGGCCTCCAGAGCTCAGTGAACATTTGTGGGGGAACAGCGATGGATCTGGGCCAAACAGCAGAAAGGTGTTTCAGTTCTTGTCCTTTTTTTATTGTTATTTTTAATAAAACTACTGGAGTCTGAGCTATTTAGGCCAGCAAAGTGCATTCCTCTGCCTGAAACACTACAGAAGAGTGCCAATCTGTGATGCAAGATCGGGGAAATTATCCACACACGTGGCACGCCCCTGCACCAGTCCCCTGTGAAGTTGACGGGCGTTTCAGACAGCAGCAGGAAAGGCCACGCTGGGTGGCGCACATTGCAAACACACTGCCAGTGACGCCAGCCTCCACCTGCAGAGCCAGAGATAACAGACAGATAACGCTGTTTGTTCGGCAAAATCCACCAAAACCATCCGCACCTGCGACCCAATCGGACCTGGTACCACTCCCAGGAACAAACAGCTCTCACGGATCTCAGATTGACCTTTTGCTATCAGATTATTAGACCAGAACAAAGGGAACACAATATACATTCCATCATTCCAAGCATAAGGTGCCAAGCTCAACAGAAGGTTCTGATCAAGACCGAATAGGGTGAAAGAATTAGATGATGATATCCTAAAGAAAACGTGAAAAAGATTTTTTGAAGCTTAACCATTAGTATCCAGGTTTATCCTCATCTACATACAAGCGTTCAGCCCAGCAATGTAGCCAACTACTAAATTAGAGAGGGGAAATAGAACATAACCAGTCAAGATCTCTGCTTGTCAGGGCTTGTTGTATTGTTTAAATTTTGTTCTCCCCATTTGAAATGCATTTTGTTCTAATGCGATACACAAATGCTCAAGCTCCAGGATCCAGTCCTCCTAGCACAGTGTCACCCCTGGACCCCATTTCCATGCCTCTCCCCACCCTCCCACCTGTTCAGGCCAGCCCAATCCAGCAACTCAGGAGACAGTCACCACGTCCCACAGGAATGGGGTGAGAGTAGCAGCTGATCCAAGAGGTGAAAATACATTGGAATTTTTTATCAGTAATTATATTTCACCTTTCTGGTGAATCATAGTCTCCGGAGTGGAAAAAACAAAAGGGGGACCCAGACACATTGTCACATATGCCCCCCCCCCCCAGACATGCGCACGCGCACATACGCACACACCACACATGCACACACGCACGCACGCACACACACACACGCAGAGAGCAGTTAGAATGAGGTGTAGAGAAATCAACATTGCTTGACTCTATAAATCCTCCCAGGCTTATCTCTGAGAGGTGGAAATACACAAACAGCACGGGCTGCTGGCGAACACAAAGAGGAGAAAAAAGGAGCATGTGAAGATTCATTGGTCCCTGGTGGACCTCTCCCATTGGTTCCCCAGGGGAAGAAGACAAAGACAACAAACAATACATCACACACTGCCGTTATAGTCAGGCGGTAAAGCAGTGCAGATACTTCTGAACGTAACCAAACAGGCATCACCCTAACCCTTCCTACCACTATCTTATCTGGGCTAACTGCCTTATCATACTACACCATAGTGAGAGTCAGACCTTCACTTGGATGAACCCTTCTCAAAATCCTTCATCTTCATCTTTCTTCAGGTTTCGCTTATCAGTAAACAGCTGCTCCCTGTAACTGAGACCTGGGTAATCTCAAAGCCACACGTAGCCTGGAGCGCTAGCTAAACAAACAGACGCTCTTTCATTTGTGAATCCCAGACATTCCTGTGATCTACACACAGGAATGAGAAAGTATTGTCACAGCATTCTTAAGTATTGACCCTCCAGAAGATGAATAAATAGAACAGCGCACATCCCCGCGGAGGGCTTGAAAGTGCAGAGAAAGTAGTTTTTCTTCCCGGCTAATTTATCACAGGGACTACGAACGCACCATCATGACAGGTCAGCGGAAGCTGGATTAATAGTCACATTTACTTTTACAAATGTGAGGCGGAAGAGCAGCACTCTGTCCGACATGGGAGCGAGGATTCAGGCAGGCGACTGACAGGCCATGACAGCAAACACAGCGGCCATGCAGGACCGCCCAAAGACGCCACGCTCACAGGAGTATCTCTGCAGCAGGTAGGGACCTGTCCCAATAAACAATGTGCCATCGGATTGTCACTTAAATGGTACTTTTTTATTTTTGTCTTTTTTGACGAATCAAATGTGAGGCAGGCCAGGTACCCTACACTGCCCTTGGAGGATCGGTCTGCCACTAAACTAGCAAAGCTCAAATTCTGCTGTGATGGTGGTTTCAGACTTTTCTCTTTTAAACTGACATTAGGAAGGCCTTCTTTCTTTCCCTCCAGGTAACAGTCTAATGCGCTCTGCAGATCAAACGGCTTCTGTTCTTCAGTCCTTCAGGGACCCTAAACCCTTTTAATGAAGAGCTTCTCGGGAAATACCGCCGGCAGAGGTCCTCTTTCTGAATCCAAAGCCCCAAATCCTGTTCCTTCATGTGGCTCGGACACGGGCCCCTGATCTAACGCAGTGGTGTTCCACTGGCAGGCTTGAGGGATAATACTCTGCTCAGAGACCAGGTCCGTGACTAGCCAGAACAATCCCACCCAGCAGGTGTTTATCCTGCAGAGTCAGCCTCTTGCTTGCAAATACGCACGTCACCACACAGTCTCTCTATTAGAAAGTAGTGATGAGAACTGACCTGGATTGTGAGGACTAGTTAAAAGCACATAGAGAGGACTGACAGCTGGATCAATAGGACGTGTTTAATACACAGCGAAATCAGCAGAAGACAACTCATTTACAGAGTGCAACAGCCCAAAACGTTCACGATCGAACTGGAATGACCACATGAGACTGAACCAACAATACCAACAAAGACAACATGCATTTAAAAAGTAACCAATTCACTCAGCTAGTAGCCACTGAGTATCCAATAATCAAATATAAATATATAAAAATGAATACAGGGATGCATACAGGGTCCTCTTACCAAACAAACACCAAGCTCGTACGAAAAATCCCAGCAGGGCTGATGATTTATTATGTGAAATTTGCATGCTTAGGTTTTGTTTATCTATCAACTGCCAAACAAAACACATTCTTAAACCAAATTTAAGCACTTACAAGATTAATTATAACAATATATATAATAATTAATTAATTAATACATTTCCAGGGTCCACACAGCAACCCCGATTATGGCAGAGGGTGTCCCACCCATACAATGACATTTTAAACCCCACCGCATTACAACCCCACGTAACAGCAGAACATGAGGGCTGTAAATTACAGACCAAACAAGAGGGACAAGAGATTTCAGCACTTTCTCCAACGATGGCGAGAAGCAGCTCGAGGACTTCTCCTCCTGTTCCTGGACAGCAGCGGCTGTTTCTCTTTGCCCAGAGAGGCCCCCCTCCACCTGGCTGTCGTCCCACTCTCATCAATCCTGGTCCAAGTCTCCCTTCAGAATCCACCAGGGCAAATCAGTTCAAAAGAAGCTGTACGTTTCAGAACAGATGGAGGGAGTGGTCTAGGAATAAGCACTGATAAAATAAAGGGCGATTATTTATATCATTATTATCCCGAGTTTGTCTGGAAACAAAGACTATCTGCAGTGTTTGTCCCACACAAAAACAACCTTATTTTGGCATTTGCCTTGGATGGACAACAGCCGCTCCAGGAAACACTAAACTCCTTCTGTAGACTAGCATCATAACCTTAAAAAAAGCAACATTTTTTTCTCTCTCCTGCCTTCCAATTGGATACAAGTCAGCCTCCTGGCGGCTGTAGAGCAGGGAGGGCTCTATGCTCTCTGTCATTGTCCTGCAGTGGAGGTTTGGGGTTCTCTGAGAGTTAACCATCCTGCTCCATGTCACTGTTGCCTTCTAAATGAGCTCCTACCCTACCGGTGGTCCATCAGTGAGTGGCTATCGACACCAATAACTAAACTGCTGCTTCAGGACTCCTCTTGTTCAGTTTTTAAACCATCCAGATGAACCTCATTATCTGCTAATAAAACCAGCAAAGCAGTTACACAAACCGCGTGTCTCAGACAGCAATTAGCTTACCCTCCACCAGGCTGAGCAGCAGACTCTCATCTGTTCTCTCTGACCAGGCTGTTTCAGGGGCCCAAGTCAGGCACCAACAGTGGGATACCAGCTCTCTCAAGTTGTGGGTTTGGGTCTCCCTGTGGCCAGGTAAGGTCTAAGTCCCAGCCCTCCCCAGCCATCTCTCTTTAAATGCAAGACACATATTTCTTCTGTTCAAGACACCAGCTCACCCTAACCAAACGTATGATCTTACTCTTCCTCATTGGGGGCATATAAAAAAAGAACATGCACACCACACTTGCCAAGTATACCCATACCCCAGAACAGGCATCTCCCCCCAGACTCACTGTCTCTTGCCTCTCTCCAGGTACCATTAAAAGCAACAGCTGCATCCTGAAAGAGAACCTGCATTCACACTTTTAAAGGTCAGGTGTTTAAACGAGGACCGTCCTTCAGATTAACAAGAGACTCCAGACTCCAACCCAGTATATACTCCACTTGTTTGTGGTGTTTGTCTTCTTCCTTATAGCAATTTCACAGACAGTGGGAACTGAATGAAGACTAGGCCTTAGCAGAAGACAGTTACGAGCCAGACGAGGTTTAGGCACGGCTTCCCTTGCGCCGGCTGTCTTCGCCCAGATCTCCGCATGACTTCTGACACATGGCGCTTGGTAGCACTAATCGCAGTTAAGCAAAGCGAGAGCCCATGAAATTTGTTCTGGTGTCAGAACAGTCTGAGCGCTCAGTGTTAACCATTTCTGTCGGTCAACGTTGGGGATTGGGGAGGTTATAGCGTTCCGTCAAAATGAGTGGCCAAGTAAAGAAAAAAAAACCCTGACAGTGATTTAACCGTATCATCTTTTTACCCAGATGTCTCTAGGAAGGACAACGTCTCCTGACTGAATAAATCGGCTTAACCCTACAGTATCTCATTAAAATGTAAATGATCCAGACTGCTCTGCTGGTAAAAAGCCACCTGGCCCTAGGAGTCAGCGAGGAGTACTATCTTTATTTACTCTACCTGACATGGGCTGTACCTTCACTCCCTGGTTGGACTGATGGGGGCTGACACACTCTGCTTGACTGCTCAGAGAGGTCAGAGGTGTCTGAGGAGATATTAAACAGAACTTATGCATAACCCCTTACATGGTGAAAGCAATGTTCATAATTATGGCAATTTAATTTCAAGAATTGTCCAACACCAGTTGAAAAAATTACCTGTTTGCCTCAAGGCCAATTTCTTTCATATTCCATAAATTTCATTATTTGATTTCACGACTGACTAACAGCAGCCTGTGAGATGAAAAACCAACAAATGGTTTTGGAATTACACAAGGAGGACCCTTCTGTTCTGTTCTGGAACTGTTCTGAACAGTTCTCCATGTGCCACAAACTGCCTGCCCTTCAATGTTTAAAAGGATTTTCGACTTGGGCTGGAAAAAGCCTCTTTGGGGCACAAAAGGTCCCCTGCATGCCCAGAGAACACCATTGTGGTGTCAGAATCCTGTAAAGGGCCAGCATCCATGAAAATGTCAGCCCCCCCCCAATCACTGGAGACCCATTGGCCCATTGGAGAAATGGCCCATTGAGACACTTTAGTGATGGAACAATGGGGAAACATGGGGGGCGGGGGACAAAGAGGTTTATTTTTACAACTTCCTGTTAATCTTATCATGGCGTTTCCTACGATGCTCCGTGTTAGTCCTCTGGGGTCCCAGCAATAAACACTGTGTATCACACAGACATATTTTCCACAAAACTCCCCGGCCATCACAAAAGCACGGTCAACAGGAAAACATGCTACACTGTCACACATGTGGCCATGTTGTTGGTATTGCACACAGGTATGTCTGCTGTCTCGCCCTCAATGTCTAATAACAGTGAGAAAGAAACCGATTAATCTTGCGCTAGATTTCGTAGGGTGGACTTCATTATTGATCTCCGAGGTCCATTTGGTGATGGCTAACTTGGCGTGACTCTGTACTTCTGTAACACATAAATAAACAGAGAGGATTTTGCTGAAACGTGTATGGATTACGGAATATGGAAAAGTGCAAACAACAGTGCTGTGTATTGCTAAAGGTGTCCACATGTGCAGTACCTATGGCCTGTATAAGTAAGTATAATCTGGTATAATACATTAATCCTGGCAGTTCGCAGCACACCATTCTCTAGCTCCTCCCCCAGTGAAGTTTTTCAGGTGTCTCTGGATCACAAGGCCACTGGATGACACAGTGAATAAATGGTGCTCCCCCAACTCAGACACCTAATCATTTACCCATCCAGCTTCTTGCCCTGCAGAGTGTGCTAGAGAAACCGACGTACAGGACATGAGTCTCTAAACCTCTTATGCTAAACCCACACTGTCATTCCAAGGCATAGAAATTCAATACAAGTGTTAACGTTAACGCTAAGGTTAGCCCTCTGTCACCAAAAGTAAGAAATAAAGCACAGGAAGAAGCCACACTCTTCAGGAAAATCTTTGCAACAGAGGGGCACAGACAGATTTAAGAGCGGTTTCACTCTCTAGAGAGGGTTCTTCCGTGCATGAAGCAGCTGAAACTTAACCCAGTGAACTGATGGGATTTCCTAGATGTTTGCAGCACACTGAATCTATCAGCAGAAGGAGTACCCGGACCGGCCTTCCAAAGTGGAGTACTTAACACCGAAGAGGGAGATGCAGGCGAGAGATCGACATCTGGAGGAACATGGCAGTAGGACCTGAACACCAAACCTGAACAGCACCAGGAGCTGACATCCCCCACGGCACCATACACTATTCTTCCGTTACTTTCCAGTGGACAAATTCAGGATGCCAGAGAAAGGAAACACACATGGGGCAGTCAAGTGCCTGGAACAATAAGCAGCATAGGGGGCAGGAGAACCACAAGGCTGAATGTTTCTGCTCTTACAGGGGAAAGTGGCTCTCCTGGAGGAGGAGGATTCCATGGATGAATACAGGGG
>JAOVYW010073952.1:0-19083 GCA_025775045.1 Hiodon tergisus
AAACTTTTAGCTGCTAAGCAAAGCTCACTACGAAAAATTGTGGCAACACCACCACCACCACGACCAGACTCACAAGATTTTTGGCTGCTGGAAAAACCATCCGGGGTAGCGTTATTAAGGGCTATGTACTCCTCCGGTTTTAACCAGGTTTCAGACAGATTTAAAACATCAACATAATTGTCCATTATTACTTCACTCAGAAGACCAGCCTTTCAGTTTAAACATCTAATATTTAGTAAACCAATTCTTAATTTGTTTTCAGATTTGTTTTGATAAACATTTCTGTATGTTAATGCCTTCTGTTAAAATGGCGGGGAAAAGACACATTTTGTATCAAATTTCTGTCTCTTTCCTAGTTACGGATTCACAGAAGCAGTCAGGCATCAGTCAGACCGAATGCCTGTTTCCTGGTTGGTGCCAACAGCTGTCAACTAGTAATAAACTGCCACTTTAAAAATAAGGTTTTTGAGCGATTTAGGCTTCATTAGATTTATCTTTGATTGGGAAGGCTAATGTTATTAAAATTAACTACCTGCTACAATCTCTCCCTATGGATGCCCCCTTCTCTTATTTCAAGCAATTTAATAGCAGTGAAGTCATAGTGAAATCTGAACGGTAAATGTCCCAAATTGCACTTTGGTAAGTTACAAAGGCCGATTGACAAGGTTGGGCTAGGCCTGCCCAAGATTCTGTTTTATTATTATGCATTCGGTCTTAGGCATTTGGCTCATTGGTCGCTTCCACCCGAGAGAGCCCCTCCCTGGTTTTGGATTGAAAAGGAAGTTCTTGCCCCCATCTCGCTATTGCAAAGCCTTACTAAAAAACTAAACAGAGAAGTTAGGTTACACCCTGTTATCTCACATCTGCATGCAATACGGACAAAAGTGTCCCGAATGTTTAATTCTGACGTTTATTTAAATGTTGCTTCAAGCATATGACTGAACCCAAAATTATGCATTGATAAGTCCCCTATCTGCTGGCATCAGTTACTCCCTGCTAATCTGGGGGATGGAGCTTCAACTTCTCTTAAGAGATTATGGGAGAAAAATTTAAACTTGGTAATGGTGGAGGGAGTGTGGGCTAGGCTTCTAAAAAAGTCTGATTCTAGAGATGCATGATGCCTTATGCAATTGCCTTATGGAATTTAAGATTGCAATTTAAAAATGTCAGATAGAAGGCTGGACAACCTGGAGGTATTCAAGAGGAAGTGGGACAGTTATTTCTCCATTTTGGAAGGCTCTCGGGGAGGGTCAGTGGAGAGGGATTTATAGTTTTAAATGTGCGATTGTGCTCCAATTTGGCCCTAAATAAACAATTTTCCATTTAAAATGCAGTATGTCATCTTAGTCATTGTGTTTTATTGTAAAGAAACACAAAACAACCTGTCTCAGAAAGTTTTAAAGCCAACCAAAGTTCACTGTAATTACAGCTTTTCATGCCTCCAATGTTAATTGGCCTACTTCCTGAGCAATGAAGTTAGAACACAGGTGTGCTTGTTGTCTACAGTTTAAATCCCCAACATCGCTACTGTGTTTGTTAGCTTGCTGCTCATTGACTTGTCCATTTGCCTCCTGCGCACAAACTTGAAAAGAGTAGGCATTGCTAGCCCTCTCACTACCGTTTCCGGCATCAACTCTGTGTTTTGCTTGTAAATGATACTTCAGACAAAAATTCACCATTACAGTAGTTGCAAACAACTTTGCAAAATAAAAATTGGCCATTTAAAAGCCCTTTAGCTGCTTTCTCCATAATTCAAGATTATTTAATCTAAATGAAGGACCCTCCACCTCCAAATCGATCCCTCTCCGGTCTGGTCAGGACCTGACTTACAACAGGCCTACAAACCCTCAGACCAGCCTCTCTCAGCCTATTGCGGTCTGAGCAGTGATGGAGGGATTGTGCATTCCTGGTGTGACCTGGGCAGTTGTTGTTGCTATCCTGTACCTGTCCCACAGGTGTGATATTCAGATGTACCGATCCTGTGCAGGTGTTGTTACATGTGGTCTGCCATTGCGAGGACGATCAGCTGTCTCCCTGTAGCGCTGTCTTAGTTATTTCACAGTACGGACATTGCAATTTATTGCCCTGGCCACATCTGCAGTCCTTATGCCTCCATGCAGCATGCCTAAGGCACGTTCACGCAGATGAGCAGGGACCCTGGGCATCTTTCTTTTGGTGTTTTTCAGAGTCTGTAGAAAGGTCTCTTTAGTGTCCTAAGTTTTTATAAGCTGTTAGTGTCTTAATGACCATTCCACAGGTGCATGTTCATTAATTGTTTCTGGTTCATTGAACAAGCATGGAAAACATTGTTAAAACCCTTTATAATAAAGAGCTGTAAAGTCATTTGGATTTTTACAAAATTATCTTTAAAATACAGTGTCCTGAAAAAGTTTATATATTTATATACATTATATGGCAAAAGTATTGGGCCACGCCTCTTAATCATTGAATTCAGGTGTTTCATTCAGTCCCATTGCCACAGGTGTATAAAATCATAGGCATGCAGTCTGCCGTTACAAACATTTGTGAAAGAATGGGTTGTTCTAAAGAGCACACTGAATTTGACCGTAGTACTGTAATAAGATGACACTGTTGCAATCCACAATCAACTGTGAGCGGTATTATCGCAAAGTGGAAGCGTTTAGGAACCACAGCAACCGCGTAAAGTTACAGAGCGGGGTCGCCGAGTGCTGAGGCGCATAGTACGTAAAAGTCGGCAACGCTCTGCTGACTCAATAACTGCAGAGTTCCAAACTTCCTCTGGCATTAAAATCAGCACAAAACTGTGTGCCGGGAGCTTCATGGCATGAGTTTCCATGGTAGAGCAGCTGTATGTAAGCCTTACATCACCAAGCACAATGCCAAGCGTCGGATGGAGTGGTGTAAAGTACGCCGCCACTCTGGAGTAGTGGAAACGAGTTCTGTGGAGTAACGACTCACGCTTCTCTATCTGGCAGTCTTATGGAGGAGTCTGGGTTTGGCAAATGCCAGGAGAATTTTTCGTGCCTGACTGCATTGTGCCAACTATAAAGTTTGGTGGAGGAGGGATAATGCTATGGGGTTGGCCTAGCACCCTTAGTTCCACAGAAGGGAAACATTAATGCCTCACCTTACCAAGACATTTTGGAAAATTCTATACAGTTTGGGGAAGGCCCTTTTCTGTTCCAGCATGACTGTGCCCCAGTGCACAAAGCAAGGCCCATAAAGGCATAGTTGGAGGAGTTTGGAGTGGAAGATCTTGACTAGCCCGCACAGAGCCCTGACCTCAACCCTATCGAACACCTTTGGGATGAACTAGAACGAAGATTGCAAGCCAGACCCCCTCATCCAACATCAGTGTCTGACCTCACAAATGCTCTTCTAGAAGAATGGGCAAAAATTCCAACAGACACACTCCAAAATCTTGTAGAAAGCCTTCCCAGAATGCTGGAAGCTGTTATAGCTGTAAAGGGGGGACAAACTCTATATTAATGCCTATGGATTTAGAATGGGATGTCACAAAAGCTCCTATAGGCGTAATGTGTAGGTGTCCCAATAATTTTGTCCATATAGTTTCACAAAAAAGTGAAAATGGTTATGACATGGATTTATTAATACATAAAAGCATCATTCTTTCAGCAGTGTAAACAACATTTTTTATTTAATTCATCTTCACATTGGCATGAACTCCTTCAAGAGCAGTGCAAAACAGTATTTACATATCGGTTTTTGATAGAGCTGGTATTATGAAAGAATTTCAATCATTAGTGCAAAAACATTTTAGATGGAATCTTATAAACTAAAGAACAATTAATTAATTTCTGTTGGGGTAGTAAAACATGACAGATGCGAGAAAGAATAACAGAGCAGGAGGTTTTCCTTCCATCTCATACAAATCGCCCTGTCTTAAAATATAGAACAAAACGCGTGTCATATCAGTTAAATATGGAAACTTTTAGTTTCCAGTTACGGGACGATTCGGTCATTTCCGGGAGGGTTGACAACCCTAGTTATGATGTTTCGTTTTTGTAGTTTAGAGGCGTTGATTCAACTCTGATTATTTTGGAGGCTACAAAGACCTGTTTCTGACAATTAAATACCTTATTGCTTTTTGGACCATTTGTAGATATCTGGCCTACTAGGTCAACAAAGTCAGTCTCCCATGGTTTCACATGTTAGCTCATCAACAGAAAAATATGTAAAGTAATTAGCTACCCGCAGTTATACTTTCTTTTTACTATGATCATCCACATTTATGCAGCTGATCTTATCACGCAGTCACTGATGCAGTGTCTAAGAAACGATGTGAGTAATGACTGAATTAACTTTCTAGTTAAAATCTAGTTGAGCAAGCTACTATTCATTGGAATTAGGTTTACTAATACGGTGTACTAAGTGTTGCTAACTTTAAGAAATCTAATCACTGATGATGAACTTGGTATGTTAAAGAACGCCAATAACTGCGATTCATTTGAGCTAAATGTAGGCCAACAATCTGGTTATGGTAGCTAATAAAGGTTTGCTCGCGTTAGCTAACTGCAATTACAATCCAACTACCTATTATCTAACGATAACCATTGACTAAAGCTAGCTACATAAAATACCTCCATTGACTAGATTCATGAGTGGTCAGCTAATGCGACAAAATATTTTAAAAATGCAGTAATTTCATCAATTTACCAGCGAATTTGATTAAGAAACGGATGGCGTTCTGTCCTGGAACTATCCAGAGTTTGGAACTATCGGTTTCCCCTTGACCCACGTGACTTTCGCATTCTTCGATCCCAATGGAAGTTTATGGGAGTGTCGCCACTCTCTTTTTCAAAGGCTCTTGTCAATATTATTGACCCGGGGCGTGATTTGAACCAATCAGTTCCAATACAGGTTGGACATTTTTCTAATGGCAAGCAAAAATAACCCCTGTTACCAAAAATAAAAGCAGTGGAGCCGACTTCTATTCTATACACATGTTGTTTTCTTCTACATTTTTACTTTTGAAGTGGGCGGAGAGAGCCTATCGCTAGGTATTCTGGGCAATTGCCTAACTCGAACAACGGGAATTCCCCCTCCTAACGAATAGTAAAAGGGCATGCAGTTTCCTGGTTTGCAAGTCAGCCCCTATAGTGTTATTATTTACGGGATGCATTTCGCTATGCTCACCGAGCATCGCTAATTTAACATCAAGCCTTTTGGAGATAAGCACTCCCACCTGGATGTACGCTACTCCCCGTCTGAAGTCCTGTAGATTCGACGAGTCTAAATGCCGATAGTAGGTGGCGGTTTGAAATTATGTGTCATAAGAGCACAATTAACCCGAAGAAAAACAATAAGTTGCTGCTGTGTAACATTTGAGAAAGATGGCTCTTGTCGATAGTGGCAGTACTGTTGTTGGGGGCATTCAAGGCTATCTGCTGAAGCTTCATTTACTTCTTAGCGACACAGAAACAAGATACGCAGCAATACAATGTCATGATATTATTGGTGACTTGGGGCAAGAGTGCATGATAACGAAGAATAAAAACGATTTGGGTAAGTATTAGCCAGCCAATAGTGGCAGAGTAGGCCTACAAGCCTGTCTTTGAGGCATTTCGTCAACCGATAGAAAAAACATTGAGAAGTGGTTACTATTATTGCATATAAAGTTGTTATTGAAATGCAGGTCTATTATCTATATCAGGTATTTGACTTGACAGATACTAGGTAACCGTTGAATCAATGCATGCAGTTAGCAGGTAATGACTCATGAATTGATAGTGTCTTTAAATTACTTTTCAATGTATTCCTTATTTTTTTTAAAGCTTTTCAGGCATCATTACTATTCTCAAAGAAAGAAGGGTTGCTCAGCTTTCTGCGAAAATCCCTCATCAACGATGAAGTACGTCTCAATTTATAAATAAGTTTAAAAAGGGAGTAAATTGATGCGTTAGAGCTTGTTTGACTGCAATTTAAGGTTTGAAAATTTTACACAGCTCCGGGATGCCAGGGTTGAGATCTTCATCCTGTTGGAGAACTTTCTACAGAAGCTTTCTTCTACTGTTAGAGGTTGGGAGATTAAGTATGCCATTGATATTAAGGTATTAAAAACTAATTCTTTCTTTGCTAATTCTTGGGTGACTGTCTTAATGTCAATGTCTATTGCAGCCCATTGTAAATTTACATAATTGATCATTATAAATAAATTATTCCTTCAGAAATTGGGGCTTCAAAGCAGACAATTTGAATTTTTTTTTTTTTTTTTGCAGTATAACAATCTTGTCCGAACATAAACAATGTTTAGATGGGTCACCAACTCTGGCCATGAAAAAGGGCCCATTCCAGTTTAATATATGTATAGGAGCAGATTAGAGACTGTTAATTGGCAATTAAAACCACCTGCTTGTTTATTATTTATGTTATACTTTTGAATAGTCATTAAAACTAACCCAAATAAATGACTCCTGATAAGAGGCTATTTGGAACAAAAGCTTTCAGACGCAGGACTAGAGTTGGCCACTAACTTGCACTAACAGTTATCTAATCCCTTATTCAAGGGATGGGGAGTCTTGCTCCTTGAGGGCCACAGTTTCTGCAAGTTTGTTCCAACTTGCCTCTTAATCGCGTTATCTCCCCTGGTGTAAACCAAATGCAAATTTTTAGAGCTCAAAATTATTCAAACTCTGTAGCCTTTAGGTATCAAAGTACCCCTTTCCTATACATTGGTGATTTAGGCCAGAATATAAAATGGACTGGAGCTCATCTGGATTAGAGTTTGAAACCCATGGTTTAGGATGAGGATCTGCCATCTGATGTAATAGATCAAAAGTTTGCAAGTTGTGAAATTTCATGGAAAACGATACATAAGGATTTAGACACGTGAAATAAACTCATAAATAGGAACATGGTTATAAACTGGAAAAAATAAAGTACACGAGGTGACGTCATCAAGAAATTGGTAATATCGAAAGTGGATGTATTGTCTGTTCAGCTTCAACCAAAGGACAAGCTGGGTGGTGAATATACCCACTAATGCTGATTTGAAGTGAATTTATTAATTTGAATTTCTTACTCTGTTGTCTTAAGGACACCTGCCTTATTGTGTATACAAAAGACAAGACCGCGAAATGCAGAGCACCAGCACTGGAACTTATTACCAAGGTACTTGATTTGTGTTTTCAAAAAGGTGATT
Source organism: Hiodon tergisus (assembly GCA_025775045.1). Taxonomy (NCBI): domain Eukaryota; kingdom Metazoa; phylum Chordata; class Actinopteri; order Hiodontiformes; family Hiodontidae; genus Hiodon; species Hiodon tergisus. The sequence goes on from JAOVYW010073952.1 coordinate 7,145, forward strand.
ATTGTACATTCAGTTACTTAACTGTACTTTTTATAATTATTTCGTAACCTCTGTAGGTCATGTACATGACTAAGGATTCCGGCATAGTTCAGAACTTCAATGTTGGAGAAGTATTCAACAAGTTTTATGGAGAGCTCTCTCAGAAGAGTAAATTACCTGACACAGGTTAGTCTTGCCTTATCAGTAAATAAATGTAAAAAAATCTTATGTGCAGTACATGCTTATATGTTGTATGAAAAATAAAGTAAATGTGGTCAAAGTGATAGTAGTTGTATAGTTTACACTCTGCAGGTTGCATAGCCTGAACTTTGAGGTTCATTGCCAATTAGAGCACAGGTAAGTCCTCCTTGACAGCACTGTCACCCTTCAGGTGCCCAGAAAGCCAACAGTAAATTCTTGTCAGCGACAAGCTGAAAGAAGCCCTGCTATTCCCACCCATCCTAGCCCGTTTGGCACTGGTCAAATTTAGAATGTAGAATGTCGCCTGGGGTAAGGTAGGTTCAGTTTTGTCTATTATTGTCGGCTATCCAGGAAAAGGTACCTTTGTCAGGCACCTTTAGGCTATGAAACTCCTGAGCTCTGTGACTGACTGGTAGGGTGGAATGGTCACTCCTGGTTTACCTGTGGTTGCTGGGGTTTTTGCTGTTAGACCAAACTTAATTTATGTAATTTCCAGATTCCAGAATCTGCGATAAAAAATTGGTAGTATCTGAACAATCCCCCACCGTTTTAGCATTTGTCTTTTAACATGCGGTAGGTGTAATGGATTTTAAAAGAAAATGTGTTCTCTGTATATTTGGGAAAGATAGACCACTCTTAATATTGATCTGTATATGGTGTGATGAAGTTTTTTTTTATTTTTGAAAAGCTTCTGTAGAGGTCTACTGAACACAAAGCAGTACTAAAATTAACGGGTTACATTTTTGTAATGTTTGATTTAAAACCTAAAACATTTTTTCTTGTATTTCTGTAGTGCTTGGTAACATATATGAACTCTTAGGAGTGCTGGGTGAAGTGCAGCCCAGTGACATGGTTAACAACTCTGAAAAACTATTTAAAGCCTACCTGGGGGAGCTGAAATCTCAGGTATGGTGAAAACGCATTGCTAAGTGTTATTTTCATAGCTTTTAAAAGTTTTTCTGCTAACAATACCCTGTTTAAATAATGGACAGTTGTCCTAGGCCACAATAAATTATTTGTATTTTAGATGACTTCATCTACAAAGGAACCCAAGCCACCGCTTGTTGTAGGATGTCTAAAAGGAATCACTGCACTTCTGGTTAATTTTACCAAATCCGTAGAGGAAGGTCTGTACAATATTCTGTGTGTGAATGTTTTACTCTGTCTATTAACTAAATAAAATTCTGAAACATAGCCACTGCACCAAGTGTTCTATTCTGGATGAGTATTATCATCAAGAAGCTATATTATTAACTTGTTCACATTTTACAGATCCCAAAACCTCAATGGAAATATTTGATTATGCACTAAAGGCAATCAGTCCACAGGTGAGAGTGATAGATTTACATACACTGAATGGTGGCAGTGAAGCTAAGACGGTTGCTAAGTAACCTTGGAAATGATTACTATGTCGGATTACCTTAATTTGACTCTTGGGAAGGTGCAGTTCTCTACTTTGCAGTGAGTGTTGTAGGAACTTTATTTGCCACTGACTAACCTTAGGTTATTGTTTCAAATGTTGTACATTCTATAGCTTGGTGTCCTCTGCGGCATTGTTTTTACTTTTATTTTAAATTAGGATAAGTAAGCTAACGTGAGCATTGGCAAGATGTTGCGTTTCTTGGAATGTGTTTAACGTATTCCTCTGTTTAATCAGAATGAAATGAAGCGGTATGCTGTGACCTATGGTAAGAGTTTAAAAATGTTTTTAATTATTTCTCCATTTTAAAGTATAAATAAATAAATAAATCTATTAGATTTTTTATGTTTATTATGTCTCATGTTCCTCTTCACAGCTGGGTTAAAATTGTTTTCAAGACATGCAGCTCAGTTCAGCAATTGCCTAATGGACCAATACAGGACATTGTTTGATGTTATGTCCAAATTGTGCGGACACATAAATGCAGAGATGAAGAAGACCAGCTACTATGCCTTGGAATCCTTTCTCAAACAGGTATGCTTGAATGGAGTTCTTGTATTCATGAATACTTCTAGAGATTAGCTTATTTATATGAAGGTAAATTTGTAGTTTTATTTATTTTAACTGGTATATTGGGAGCAGTCTAAGCGCAGTGCAATTGCAATTTTTATGCAAAATCCTTTTAAGCTTGTAGCTTGTCTACTGACCTATCATTCCGAGTTCTCTTGAACAAAAATATTTTACAGGTTTAAATGGCTTGAGGTAGAGCTTGGCACGGTGACATTAACATAAGGCGTAATGTGGAGCCCACAGTTTCTCTTGAGAAACTAATTCCTTCAGTGCTGACAAATAGTAAATTTTTTTGGGAGAAATATATTATGTCACTGTTGAAATCACAGAAATTAGTGTTGTAAAACGCTATATTCTCTGATTAGCTTGAAGATGGGTTCTCTTTATCAAAGTAATGCATCAACAATTTATTTTGTGTTCGTCTGTTATATTGCTGGTTTGCCTAATTTGCCTATTTGGCTAACTTCATAAGTGATTAATACTAATTTGACTCATTACCTTTTCTACCGAAGTGTCGGTAGACACTATCGACGTCAATGACATGTTTTGACCAACAAGCAATGTTGGGTCACTGTTGATGCTCAAGAAGACCTACCCAGCAGGTAGGTAGCCAGGCTTGAGAGCTACAACGATAGCTTTATAGCTTACCGTGCTAGACTGGAGCTTGACCAAGTTGGGGCTTGACCAGGTTGAGAGGTTCTTCCTGGTAAACGGGACCCTGCTGCCCTGTGGGAAATGGCAGTAGTTTCAATGGCAGAGGGAGCTCACACTATTTCCCTGCAACAGATCGGCACCCTCGTCGTCCACCTGCATCGTGAAGGCATGTTGTAAGACCAATTCTGGATCTCATTCAGGTCAACCTCTCAGCAAGCGATTGAAGATGTTAACCCTGAAGCAACTGTCGCAGTCCGGCCTGGCTGCTTACTTCCATGTACTCGTAAAACCGGGACAAAACTTCAATTTGTCTTTCAGGGGCAAAGTTATGAGTTTTGTGTCTTGCCGTTTGGCCTCTTGCTAGCTCCATGTGCCTTCACAAAATGAGTGGATTTGATTTTTTGGCAACCCTGAGGCTGAAGAGCATCAGGATCCTGAATTATATTGATGACTGGATCATCTGTGCTGGGTCTACAGATCAGGTACAGCGTTACACAAAGCTTGTGATTTAACTCCTTTTCAGGCTGGGCCTGAAAGTAAACCACACAAAAAGTTGCTTAGGAATCAGCAAAGGTAACCATGTACCTTGAACCCTGATTCATGCTGTCCACTTTGTCAGACAGCTTGGTGAGGCAGCTTGTAGCTTGTCTGGTTATTTTCCAGCTTGGGCGATCTCTCATTGGTGGTCCACCAGAGACTTTTGGGCCTGTTGGCAGCAGCATCTCAAACCCTTTCCTTAGGGCTTTTACAAATATGCTCCCTGCAAGTGTGGTTCAATGCTAATAAGGTCCCCCATCCATTATTGAAATGTAGAATGGTGTCTCTTTAAGACACTGAAGAGACGTCAGGTGATCACCATGGATGCATCCAACTACATTTTGGCTGATGTCTGGAATGCATGGGTTGTGTAACGGAGTTTGAATTTTGCCGTTTAAAAATAAGATGTTCAGTCTCTCCTAATTAGAATCATCCCCCACAGCATGATACTGCCACTACCATAATTCACTGTAGCAATGGTGTGTCTTGAGGCCCACATCGCAACTAGGTCACTGTCATACTTTCTGGCAAACTCCAGAAGTGTTTTCAGATGTTAAGTTTCGAGTAACTGCTTTCTTTCCTCCCTCCCATCTCTTGATATGGTTGGCTGGTGCACCATTACTCCACCTCCAGCCACTGAACTTTGTAGCACCTTCAAAGTGATGGTTGGCCTCTCTGTGGCCTCTTACAAGTCAACTTGTTTTAGAACTTAAATTAGGTGGAATTTGGAATATATTAAAACATTTGCACAGTATTTTTTCCATTTTTGCCTTATAGATTTGTCACAATTTCTCTTTTGAAGCCATTTGAGGGATTCATGCTAGAAAATGTGTTTTTCATAACAAAAAAAGGAAAAATCTTCCTTTGTAGTCTCCAGGGAGAAAAGCACCTCAATTGACCAATTTGCTTAGAGAGGAGTCATTTACTGTGATAAGTGACATTAAAAATTTAACTTGTGATGGGCTGAATGTTTTAAGGTAAGTGTATTAGAGCCCAAAGAGCTGTTTGCTTTTATTTAAAGTACTGACATTGAAAGTAAAGAACTTTAAGTTGGAATTGGAATGTTCTAACACGTGCTTGAGTTTACTGGGGGCATTTAAGGTATCAAAATAATAAGTTATTAATCAAATCTTTCCGTGACATCAATCAATCAATCAATTTATTTTTATAGCGCGCTTTTCACATGTTTCCATGTCACAAAGATGCTTTACTTACAGAGAAATACAATATGTCCCAGGCCTAATTTTTTTTTTTTGTTCTTTAAGATTTTCCCCCCCAAATAAACCGGTGGCCCAAATAACCGGAATCCACAAATATAGAATTCCCTTCTTTACTTGCGTTCCTCTTTAACACAATATCATAATTACTGTTACCTCGCTTCCTGATTTTCTTTCGATATATGAAGACAATATATGTAATAAATCCATGAAGTGGATATATTGCTTATATTACGTTAATGGTCTGCAATAAGATACCTTGGTAATGGGGGGGGCTGCAGTTAAGTTTGGTTACTGTGTCAAACTGACAAATTGACCTTATTTTTAAATGTGTTACTACATGCAGTAGCTCAAAAAAAGTTACATTTATTGAAACTGGCACCAAGATCCACTTGGGGAATATTGACTTAAATCTGTTTTCAAATTTATTTTCACAACAAATGTATTCCTTTCATCTACACTGAGCTTGGGCCAGAGTGGTGGCTGATTACTACTTCAGAATTAGTTATAAAAATTGTTAATATACTTGACTGGTAAGTCTACCAAATTATGCTTACATTTATCTTCCAATGTGTATATATATTGGCTTGTTATGATCAAAACACTAGTACTGTCTTTCCAAATGGCTAAGTGCACTGCCCCTCCCTAGTCTTCAAATCTGACAGTGCTTCATGCAAAAACATTAATTTCTGTTCCACCAACCCCCCAATCTAGGATATCATTTTTCACCTACCCTTTTGTCTCTGGTGAAATAAACAGAAGCAATTGGTTGATTCAGCACAGACTGAAAGTACATTTTATGGGCTATTCTTAGACTGATTGTTTTCTTTGTTTAACATTTTTAAAATGTGATTTTAATGTTTAGCTCATTGTGTTCTACCATATATTTTGTGTTATACCCCTGTGGCTTCAGGTTTAATGAATAAATTGACCTGCTGAATGAATGAAGATTAACAATTGTGGATTTGATCATTTTAAATATCTGTCATTGCTTAAATAGGTGGCTGCTCTGGTGACTGAGAATGTTGAACTACACAAAGGCAAGCTAAAATTCTTCATGCAAAAGTTCTGTGCCATCATCAAGAACATGGATTCAACTCAAAAGGAGCTATCCATTGCAATACGAGGATATGGGCTTTTTGCTGCTGTAAGTTTTTCTCCTAGTGGTTGTGAAAGATTTAACTACCTATTCTTTTGTAATGCTCAAGTTACGATTAATGTCTGACACTGAAATTTCAGTTGTCTTCACTTTTTGAGAGACAAATTTATGCTTTCTGTATGTTGATAACAGTGATGACTGGCTTAGCTGTTTTAAAAAAATATATATTTTATTTTCACTTTTGCAGCCTTGTAAAGTGGTGTGCCCGCAAGATGTGGGTCTCATGTATACAGAGCTCATACAGCGCTGCAAACAAATGTACTTGACTGAGTCTGATACTGACGAAGACAATGTCTACCAGCTGCCAAGTTTCCTGGACTCCATTGCCAGTGTTCTCTTCCATATGGACAGGGTAATTGCTAAAGTCTAAGCCACTGCAGCTGTTTTACCTTTATCTTTTGATTTAACATAACATGAAAGCTTTTTAAAATGAGATCAATGTTTTTTTGATTAGCAGCTTCCCCTTAGATTAATAGAGCATATTAAGCACACGTACTCAGAGAGGGCCCCAAGAGCTGCCACTTCCTTGAGCTGCTTTCTCCAGAAACCGTAGGTTTAACATATTTTTCAGCAGGATTGCCCATAGTTTTCCAATGAAATCTCTCATATACCCTTCGCATTATTTGTTTAATTGTGCGTAGATATTGTTGTGTATATATAGAGTATTACTATATAGACTAGTGTATAGTACCACAATACAATTTTATGAATGCCTGGCTTTAAGGTTAGCATTTGTAAAACATGAGTTGTGACAATGGCTCATTTTGTCAAAAACTTAAGTGTCTGTAGGGTGAAATTCCCCTTTTACTACATAGACTATATGGACAAAAGTATTGGGCCACACCTCTTAATCATTGAATTGGTGTTTCATTCAGTCCCATTGCAGGGCTAGGTGCTTGATTTTACACACCTGTGGCAGTGTGCCTTTACAAACATTTGTGAAAGAATGGGTCGTTCTAAAGAGCTCACTGAGTTTGAGTGTGGAACTGTAATAGGATGCCACCGTTGCAACAAGTCAGTTTGTGACGTTTCTTCCCTCCTAGATATTCCACGATCAACTGTAAGTGGTATTATTGCAAAGTAGAAGCGTTTAGGAACCACAGCAACTCAGCCACGAAGTAACACATTACAGAGCGAAGTCGCCAATGCTCTGCTGACTCAATAACTACAGAGTTCCAAACCTCCTGTGGTACTAACGGGAGCTTCATGGCATGGGTTGCCATACTCTAGCAGTTGTATGCAAGCTTTACATCACCAAGCACAATGCCAAGCATCAGATGGAGTGGTGTAAAGCACTCCGGACTCTGTAGCAGTGTAAACGTGTTCTGTGGAGTGATGAATAGCGCTTCTCTATCTGACCGTCTGATGGACGAGTCAGATATATATATATAAAATCCCATGTATAGGCACTAGCTGTAGTTCAAAATGCCACAATGTACTTAACTTGACCACTAATGTTCTCTATTGTAGACAATTAGAATGCATTTTCATTTGCAGTTCTTAGTTACATAATCCATATTTCTAGGATTTTACCCAATATGGAATCCTGCTTATTTGATAAATAGATTTGGTGTCAGAAACAAGTTAAAAATTATTCTTTGCATATTATTATGAGATTGTTGAAGTCGCTCACTTAAGTTTTCTAAATTTGATAGAAAAGTCATCGAAAGTCAATGGTCACGATATTAAGTTGCCATATTAAAAGGAAACGTCTTAATTGAATGAGTTATTTATAATTCCAGTTCTATCTACATAGTAGATTTTAGCATCATTCTCTCTGTCTCGAAAAAGTTACAGGGTTGTCAACTTGTGATATTCTGTGTTTTCTATCTGTCTTAAGCCATCTTTACACTGCCGATCCACTATAATAAGCCGCCGGAGCCACCTCGATTAAAGAAAATTGAATTTTACTGATGTTCTATAATGACTATTTAAGGCGCCATAGCTTCTTTACACACAAACCAGAACTGCGGGAAACTTGTATTTGTGAGTCTACACTCTGCACTGCCAACCTATACATGTCTATGGGAAGGTTGTAGCAGACGGTGGCAGGGTTTTGACAAAGAAGGATATTGCTGTCTCATTTCTTTTTTATTTCAGGACCTTCGTGATCAGATGGTAAATATTGTGGTCGGTCATAGTGCCATCAATTTCAGGCGATTTCCTTGTTCCTTTTTGACTTTCATATCAAAGTCAAAATACATTTCTACCAATTAGTCTAAATTTATAACAGATTAAACACAACATTATTGGTTGCATAAGTATTCACCCCCTTCAAGTCAGTATTTAGTAGCTGCACCTTTGGCAGCAATTACAGCTTTGAACCTGTGTGGATAGGTCTCTATCAACTTGGCACATCTGGACATTGCAATTTTTTCCCATGCTCAAGGTCTGTCAGGTTGTGTGAGGCTGTGCACTCAAAATCCCTTCTCAAGTTCATCCACAGATTCTCAATTGGGTTAAGGTCTGGACTATGACTCGCCCTCTCCTGGACATTAACATCGTTGTTTCGAAATAATTTTTGTGTAGCTTTGGTTGTATGCTTGGGATCGTTGGCTTGCTGGAAAACAAATCTCAGCTGAGGTTCCTATACTATAAATTCCTATACACACTATATCGTAGATGATATTCTCTAACGTTATCTTTAGTACTGGTTTAGTTGTCTTACTCTGATGGTCTCTATCTAAAATAGCAACACTACAATCTTTTTATAAAATATACAGTTTTATTACTCAGAAAATGCTTTCTCACATAAATAACTACAGTACAAAATTTGCCCCTGAATTTTTGGAAAGCAATTGTAAAACTTAATTCTTGTCACTTCAACTAACCTAATGAACCCAATGTAAGCGCTTTTGCTACTTTTGCCGGTTTCCAAATATGCTTCCTTTGTAAAATTTTATTTCAATGCACTGAATCCCAAATGCTCTTGAACTTGTCTGTAAAATCTTGCTGTTAAAGTATTTGTCACAAACATAAATGTTATGAAATTATTTCTGCCTAGAGTTTGAGGGTTGTTCTTGTCGACAGATCCCGGAGGTCTACACACCAGTCTTGGAGCGTCTCCTAGTGTTGCAGATTGACTGTTACCCCCAATACAGCCAGAAAATGCAACCTGTGTGTTGCCGTTCCATTGTGAAGATGTTGGTTGCCATGACTGGCAAGAGCCCAGTACTCTGGAGTTTCATCGGCACTGTGGGTAAGAGCAGCGTGCTTTTATGTTACATAGCACCTTTATAGAAAAATAAATGCTTTATAAGAAATTGTCTTAGTTGCTACATAGTCCTTAAAGTAAACGTCCTGTAGATAACGAACCTCTTATGGTCTTTGCAATGGGTTATTCTGTGGCTTTTTTACAAAGAAAATTAATTTATAAAGTTAATTATAAATGAAACTATAAATTGTGCTTTGTACAAAATGGAAGATTCTGAAATGAAATGGTTCTTTGAGCAGGGTGGTCTGTTTAGAATTTGTTTTTGTATTTACTTCCAGTTCACCAGGGTTTGATTCGCGTGTGTTCCAAACCAGTTGTAAGTGAGGTGAGACCATGCCAGTTAATCTTAAGATGCAGTTTTGGGCAGTCTGGCACTTGTTGAGATTTTTGAGGTTGAATAAACATCCAATGAACATTCATTTTACCGTTTGACTTGTCAGGGGGACAGTGCTTTTCAGTCTGGGACCAGGACTACTATGACTGTAGACGGTACTCGGGTCAACACTGGGAAATGGAAGGTTCCCTCTTATCGTGATTATTCAGACTTGTTCATGGGCCTGGTGGGCTGTGAAGAGTTAAAGGTACATACTTTTTTATCTACTAATGAATCCTCTCTTATGTCTCTACATGCACCCTTTTATTTAGCATTTTATTACTGTAATTTCTATATATATTTTTTTTATTTTTTATTTTTTTATTTTATTTTATTTCAGGAGTCTGGAGTTTTGGATTGGAATGTTGAAGATCAAAATGCTGCTCTTAAGAATTTGACCCCTCTTCTCTATAATGAGCTGGTTAAATCAATGCTAAGGATCATTGAGAAGCTTGACCTTTCTGTGCAGAAACTGAATCTGAAGGTAGATTGTATGTTTGTGTGCTATTTTCTATTTATTTATTGTTTTTAATAAACATCCTTGCAGTATATTTGCAATGCTTTTAATGTTTTAATTTCAGGGAGAGGCTAATGCCAGCAGCAATGTCATCCCCTCATCCGACCCCACTGCTCATCTCTGGCCCAATAAACCTAAAGACTTCATGGACTTTATCAACCTTGTGGAGTTTTGCAGGTATGTTTCTTTGACCTTGATGAGTGGGCACGTACTCCAGTTTTCGACCAGTATGTCCTGTGTTTTTCTGCAGTGATCTGCTAATGAAAAAAAAAGCTGTGTACTTTGAGCAGTGGGTTTACCCACTAGGCCAAGAACTCATTCTCCAGTCAGCAAGATTTCCACTGGTTAGTGGTTTCTATAAGCTCCTGTCGGTTGCTATGACATTGGCCAAGAAAATCAAGTACTTTCAGGTATGTTACAGTAATTTTACTCTTAACCCTTTTTGGATCCTTTTTCGTGTGTTTTTATGAAAACTAAAATACTTAATGCCAAACTGCCTTTTTAACAGCGAGTGGACCAACCTCACACTCAAGACCAAGAGAAGTATGACTGCTTCTTCCTTTTTGCAAAGTTTGGAAAAGAGGTAATATTGATCACTTTGTTCACTGTAGCATAAAGGTGAATGCACCAACATAGATTGTAGTGAAATTTCTGTGGCTTCTACAGGTATCAGTGCGAATGAAGCAGTACAAGGATGAGCTACTGGCATCCTGTCTGACTTTTGTGCTGTCCCTGGATCACAAAATTGTTGGTTTGGATATTAAGGCATACATTCCTGCCCTTCAGGTAGGAAACTTTGAAAATCTGTGTTTACAGGTTTTTTTTATTTAATTTTTTTAAAATGATTGTTTAACATTAATTTGACGGCCTTTAGTTTTATGTTGGTATATTTATAATAAAAATATAAACAACTAAACAAATTTTCAATCCTGCTGATGGCAATTACTTTAATAATGTGCCAATGAACCTCTAGATGGCATTAAAGCTGGGTCTTAGTCACCCTCCCCTGGCCAGTGCTGCTCTTGATGCACTTGAGGAGTGGTCCTCATGCATACCCAGACAAGTCATGCAGCCTTATTACAAAGAAGTCTTGCCTTGCCTGGATGGCTACCTCAAAACAACTGCTTCAAAGGGTGAGATTCATTTTGTCCATGGTCCGCACACTGTATAAATCTGCTGTTTTATAATTCAAAGTACTCCCATAAACAGTGTTGAGTCTTCATTTAAAACAACAAGGCATTGTATTGCAACCAATGGTATTGCATTTAAATCAAAATATTATTTCAGGTGAAGTTCAGAGCAACTGGGAGGTGATGTCCCTCTCATCTAGCAAGGAAAAAGGATATGGCAAAGTGCTAATGAGGCTGCTGAAAAAATCCAAACATCTTGAATTGGTAATCTGTAATCCCCTGAATTCATTTAGCAATGTATATTTTGTTATTGTGTGTAAGACAGACTTTTAAAATTTATTTTATCTTATCAATTTGGAATGGCTAATTATTTTTTCGTTACTTTCTCATTTCAATCAATCAGTTTTATTTTTATACAGCGCTTTTCACATGTTGCCATGTCACAAAGACGCTTTACATATAGAAAAATACAGTATGTCCCAGGCCTGACCCCCCCAAAAGCATGCCAGTTGCAACAGTGGCAAGGAAAAACTCCCTAGGCTGGCAGGAAGAAACCTTGAGAGGAACCCAGCTTAGTGGGGGAGCCCATCCTCTGCTGGCCGGCACTGGGAGTAGAATTAAAGAATTTAAATGTCCATGATGTGGGAGGCCCTCCGGTAGAGGAGTTCCAAAAAAAAAGTAATATCCCGAAGAGAGGGATAGGGGCCCTGATGGCTGTAGTCCAGCCTAGTGGTCCACTGGTATCGGTGGTGAAACTCATGCGGTCCTGCAGGGTGGCTCATGTGATTGCTCGAAAGAGCATATTGTTAATGCTTATCTATGAAAGTAGGATGATCTTTTAAGTAGTTAAGTAATTTGAAAATTTTTTAAGTGAAACTTTGAATGGTCACAGCTACATACATCTATGGCAGCATACAAAGAGGGTGAGTGCCGGAAACGACACATGGCTATGAAGGTGGTCCGAACCC
>JAOVYW010073953.1:0-19082 GCA_025775045.1 Hiodon tergisus
TGTGTGTGTGTGTGTGTGTGTGTGTGTGTGTGTGTGTGTGTGTGTGTGTGTGTGTGTGTGTGTATGTATGTGTGTGTATGTGTGAGAAGCAGAACAGGTATGCTTCTCTACTCAAGTTGGAGAGAAGCTGTGGGCGGAGTGACAGGAAAGGCCAGTTGGCCCAGAAGCAACCGTGCCCTACAGGACACAAAAAAGCAGGTTTAAAAAAAAAAAAAACACTCCTGGAAAACAATGTGGTTATATAGGTAAGGTGTGTGAGAGAGATTCACTAAATGGCTGTTTGGGTGGAAATTACACAGTGGGATGTTACCTGTAAAATGTTCTTTTTGCTTCTTTTTATGAGAGGCTGGAAGCTGTGTAAGACAGCACAAAATCATAACAGGAACCACAAGGTCTAAGTTTTCAAGGATGGATTGTCTTTAGGTTCCTTGGGGTACATAGTCCTCTACATGCAAAGCTGGGCAGGGCCGTGAAAGTATTAAAGAAAACACGAAGGGGCACAAAGAAGTCTTTTCCTTATAAAGAGGCATTCACCGAGAAAGGTACAAACCAGGCGTGGGAATTTCGGACCCCTTGAGCATTTTAATGGGCTCTAAGGTTGCTTTCAGCAATATTGAGCAACTTTGTTGTCAACAGGGGAGCTGTAGCCGTCGGGCTTAAAAAGAAGGCACCTTGCGAAGCATTGTGAAAATGCCAGCAATGCATCAATCATCTGAACTATGTTTAATAGAAGTCTTAGCGCCTGTGACCGAGCGTGGCCCGGGGAAGTGGTACTTACGAGTAGTCTCGGGGGGCGCGTAGCTGAGGTACACTCACCTGCCATCAGCCACATCGCAGCATAGCTGCGGAGCGATGGGTGTGCTTGGTACCGGAAACCTGCTTTTGCAGCTCCTATAGGAAAGGCAACACGTGTCAGCATGTGAATTACATGTACATAAAATAAATAAAGGATGCCACTCCAGTATTAATCCGTTCAAGGGTTGTTGAATCGGAAGGCTCTGGCTTGTTTACAGTATACGAAGGATATCCTGAAGTGTCTTCTAATGTCAACAGTATGGTGTGCTCTCTCACTTCAATTCAAATTCGAAAGGGCTTTGTTAGCATGACCATTGCACAAGTGTTGCCAAAGCTTCGACATGCTAATTATTACTACAATACAATACAATAAAATACAATAAAATAAGCAATACAATAAATAAAATACACAATAATCAATAACAGCAACATGAATAAATTAGATAAAAGCTTACAGTTGACAACAGAATTTTCCAATAACATTTAGTATTGTTATACTGTTTAGATATATGTTTGTATTAGAACAACTATCCTTTGTAGAGGTTAATTGTGCATGCTTCAGGCTGTGACTACTGGTTACACCTCAGGCTGCTAGTGGGGCGTTTATTCCTTTTTGGAAAATCTGGGAATCTGTAACATTTAAGGGGAAAACGGACCTCACCAGTCTCACAGTGATCACCCGGGAAGCCAGATGTACCAAGTCACTCTCTCTGTCTCTCTACAAAGTGGCTGCAGGTTGGCTAGCAGACAAAAACGGTAGGAAGATCCACTGGCAAGGAGGAGATCTCTGTTATTTAGTAGAAACTTCACAGGGAAGATTTATAAGGGCAGGTAAATAAGTAATGGCTGCAGAGCCTTTGGTGTGTAGAACCATGGACCAGGACGTCCCACATGCGGTCAAAAGGCCACTCATCCTAGCATTCACACAGCAACCTGCCAGTTCAGTGGAACCAGCTTTTAACAGCTACGGTGATCTGCCCTGCTTTAAAGAACCTGTGTGCGGTGTGTCTGTGAGTGTGTTTTTCTGCACACCATATAATAACTCTTGACTGGTACAGCCCACAATCAATTCAGTAACTGTTGGCACTCCTTGTGTATCCCTCACCACCAGCTGGTGTATCACTTTTGGATTTTTGTTGTACTTTATCACGCCTCTCTGTCCTTGCGTAGGATTCTTAATCACATGAGAGAAGATAATTGGCTTCCAGTGTACTATTTAATTTCAGGAGCGAAAAGTTTTTCTCCTCCTCCCATGGCCGTGCCATTCTGGCTGCCATCTGTTCTCCCTTGTCTGGGGCCCCACAGGGTGATGCTCCTTTTGTGCGGCACACGCTCAACTTGTTTTACCATTCTTTTGCACTTATACTCCGTATTGTGTTTCACTCACAGGCACTGTTACCGTCTGAAAAGGTGGTGTGTACACAGAGGATACCCCCTTTTGTGTGTCCGGGAGGGCAGGGTGCCGGTCGCGACAGGAGGTGGGAAGTTGGCTGCAAACAGTCCACTGGCTCGTCACTCAAGAATATAGCCGCCGTCTGGATCATGATTGACTACAGTTTCATATGAAATTACGTATTATGTATGATGTTATGCAGACATGCAGAGTGTGTGTGGATTCCCTGCTCTCCTGTGTCTTTGCCCTATCCTGACTCCGGTCACCTGGCTACACAGGAGGACCAGCTCCCTGGAAGCGGGACGTGTCCGGGCTTGCCAGGGGACCTCCCTGCCCGACTGGTTCCCCTACTCCGACACCCGGATAGCCAGGTCAGACCAGGCCTCACCCCACCCCATGATTTCACAGCACTGAGAAAGGCTTCACTCAGCTGCGTGCTGCCAGGTTTCGGTTCTGCCGTGGTGAGTTTCGATTGTCTGGCAGTTAGGATACAAACGTGCTTGGTCCTGTCTCTTTCTGGCAATTTGCTGCAACAAATCCCCAGTTTCTTTTTTTCACTTCATCTCTGCTGGAATAAAGGAGGAACTGCTCAGGCACTGTCAGAAACACCCATGCAGGTTCTGTTTTTGGCCTATTGTTTGTGCTCTAGTGTCCGCTTAATCAGAGCGGAGACCTCTCCATTCCACCGCTTTGCCTGAAGCCATGTTTTGTCTCCCTAGATTCACATATCTTATAGAGTTTCCTGCAGGCTATCTTTGGTTAAACAGGAATTTCTATGTGGCCTGTAGCGGCGCCCTCATTTTGATGCTCATTACAACCCGTTAAGGCAACTGCGGGGCCTGTTAGTGCATTTGCCTCTCTAACAACACCTCTCAAAGGGGGATGAAACCATGAAAGAAGCCACAGCGCAACATGTTAGCTCAGATGGCAAACACACAAACTAACTCTCGGGTGGGAAGCAGAGCTTTTACACAGAGCTCCAGGCAAAATCACCTTACTTGTGTAATCAATTTATAAATCGCCACAATTTAGAGTCTTTGAAGATGTCTCCAAGTGTTGAAATATCCAATTTCGCTGTTTCACTGATTCATGAGTTTTTGTTTTACAGCAGGTGAGACCTCAACATGAGAGAGAGGGAGAAGGAGGGAGAGGTTGAGAGATGGAGGGAGAAAGGGGGAGAGGCAGATGGCTGTTCTTCCTTACCTAATCAAACTTCCTGAAAAAAATTATAATGACATTTTACTGGACCGGTGCTGGTAGGATAAAGATTATCCAAGATCCTCCCCAAGAGTCTGACTCACTGATTTCACTCTGTCAAACCTAGAGGGAGGCGTTTTTGCAGCTGCAAACTATGATTTATTCACACTGAGCAGATCATTAGGAAAAAGCAACAAATGCCAGCCAAGTTAGTTTGAGCACAATTAATATATACATATGTAAAGACTGTTTTGTCATATGTCTGAACGATTTTGAACATAATTCTGAACATGTTACATTAGAAAATAATAGTTAAGCAACTTCTAAATATGCCACAGTTTGTATTGCATTACATTTGAAAAATGCAACCACTTTGATGATGACACCTAGCTGGCACAGACGAAAGGCATGAGTAAAAACTAGAGGTTGCCTTTGGCTTCGGGCTGCATACAGTCTTCCTTCACAAAGGATCAGCCTTCGCCCTGGGCGACAAGAGTCTTTTCTTTTAAGCAAACGGTGAGCAAAAGAAAAGCTACAAAACTATAATAGGTTGGGCAGAGTTTACGCCCATGTCTGATGTTAGCAATTGACGCTGCAAATGTGCCTCCGCCTTTCTCTTCACCGTGTCGCTCATGGGTGACAAAAACGTCCCTAATGGAAATGCACCAGTATCGGCTTGCATGTAACAATTCATCCTAGCATGCAACATTGTCCATACACGCAGGTATGACGCTCTCGCTGTAGTTAGTTCGCCAGTTTGGCGATCTGATCAGGGCCTTGCACTGGGAACTGAAGGGGGAACTAAAACCATGTCCTTTTACAGCCAAATTATCCATTGGAATTAATCTGAAATGAATGGTGTACTATAATTTCTCACAGAGGTGCAACCACACAGGAACATGCACACAGGTGCACAAACACAGATCCCTACACACAGGCACAGACGCACAGGCGCACAAACAGAAGCGCATACACACAGGCACATCCCACTCATGCACAGTGAACCCCAAGCCCTGCCCAAACTTGTTCTGAAAAATTTAAACAGCAGGAAAAAGAAAAATCCTGATCGCCCAGAAGAAAATGATTCATTAAGCGATACTTGCGATACGGTAAGGCTCTTGCACCTGGGTACAGGTGCAACTGGGCTTAACTGTGACACAGCGAATGGAACTCCTGTCACCTAGACTGCGGATTCAGTGTCCACCCATAATCTGAAAACTGAAAGCCCCACACAGACGTTACATAAACCAAAACAGTTTAGTGCTAACAGTGGTAATGTAACAGGGGGCCAACTCGGAGTGCGTCCTTTAAAACGTTTATGTTTGTAACAATCCCCAATGCCTCCCTCCCTCTCTCCACCTGAGAAAGCAAGCAGTCGCAAAGGAGACCAGGGACAGAGGGAACGGGGACTATTTCCAAAATGCCCACTTGCAATAGGTGCGCCTTTTTCGTGAGAAAAATTATCGCCAGAAGACACGGAACATTGAGAACAAGCAGTGTTTGGCTTGTGTGGTTCACCGACGGCATTCACAGAATTCTTCGCATTGTTGATCAGTCACAGTGTCTGAAACAATTGCAGAGTTCAGACATATGAAGGGATGTCCCAGAGCTTTCAGAAAACCATCAATAACGTGTAGCAATCGATAATGTTGACTTAAAATTTTCCAATCCAAGAAGTTCTTGGCATCAATAAAAAGGGACATGTGGCCAGTTGAAATTGGACCTCTACGTTGGCCTCTTGCATAGCCAGGGCGACATGCACATGAATTATGGGTTACTTACAGTTCCTTACCATGTGTTGTTTAATGACAGTTGGTTTTTGCAAAGATTTGCGAAATACAGTTTCTACTCCGTTGCACAGGATACAGTCCATGATAAAAAACTGTTACAAATTAACTGATTTGGAAGTTTATGCCTAGTAAAACTGTGCTCATTGATCAAGAGCATTGAGATACAAGGTATTACAGGGGGTTAGTAGTCACATTTTTACCGTCATCATAACAGATGTTGGAGGAAGTATTTGTATTTATCTGCTTTTCGAATATCTGTGGTCCTCAGGTATACTGTTGATGAGGGCATCTGCTACTGAAATATCTGTGTTTCTCTTCAGTAAGACGAGTGGGACTAGTTACTTTATCTGCCCATACACCATCCAAAGTGTATGGTGTTATCGCCCGACATAATCCAAAGCTGTTAACCATGCACAAACAGAGGACTCTCAGGTGCCTACTCCCATGGATGTGTGTGGGTGTGAGTGTGTGTGGTTTGTGTTTGTGTGTTCAGTAACTATTTTGAGTGTGTATGTATGTTCAGTACAGTCTTGTGTGCTCTCTCTAACTGCAGCGATTCGTTGCCCTCGAGCCAGGAACTCTGCTGCTGAAAAGCCAAGTGGGAAGGATGAGGCTCCTGTTGTAAGTGTTGTGTGCTTAGCTGGCTGATACTCCATCTCTTGTTTATTAAGAACCACGCAGCCTCTATGCATACCCCATGCAGCAGCAAACTTCTCTTTTCATTTCTTCTTTTGCTCCTCCCACCTTCCGGTACATGCTGGGCACATCAAATATGTGCGCCCACAGAACAAATTATAACCATAGAAAATATCCACAATATTTTCGTTACACTGTAGAATTCTCAGAGGTAGAATGTTACTCTCTATAATAATCATTGCATGGCTGTCTGCCACAACCACATTAACATATATGAAGCATCAGTACTTTGCAACATCACCGAATTACCAAAATGCAGGTTTAGCAGAGTGTATTAGAATTTAGACAGAACAGAGAATATGGACATTCGGAACAAACTATTATGAATAAAAATAATGGAAATGATTGAACGTGGTTAATCTAGGATTTCACATCAACCTGAGTTGGCAATTGATTTGCACTCACTAAAGACAGCTAGGAATGTGATCAGAATTACAAAACTTTTGGTCTTTCCTCTTGACTAGTCGCGATTCCTTTTTCCAACAAGCATTCTTGTAGTTTTTAAAATTATTTTTTTCACTATTATTGTGAGCTGGTACTTTGCGGACTGGCGTTTTGATTCAATAACTTTGAAGATCCATTCGACAATCTGTATTTTTTTCAGGACTTCTCCATTCCGTCGTTGATGAAGTTTTGAGAAAATGTAGGCTGGAAAATGAAAGGAATTAATTAAAAACCTGCCTTTCTACGCTGTCTCTTCGTGGCTGTGTGGGAAGAAATGAACAGTAATACTGTCGTAATACAGAAGCCAAGTTCTGTGTTGGTTTGCATCGTGAGGGTTTTTTTCATAAACAAATTCACAGTCGCAGGCTAGTCCTTGATTCTGTGAAACCTGGTTCACCTGAACTGAACCTACCCAAGATCAGAATCCTGCTGCTCTGCAGTCGGGGAAACAAAAGACAGATGGCAAGCAGGTTCAGTCATGTAAACGGGAAATTTGCATTTTGGGGTTTTTACATTTTTTCAGGAAACCGTTAAGTCTTCGCTCACCTTGGGCCTCTTACTTACTTGCTAAAGTAAGGAAAATCCCCCTCAGACACGTCTGAGGAACCGAGAACTCATTGATTTATTTCAGCAAATCAGATTTTCATCTACAGATAACAGCCATAACAACAAGAACTGCAATAAGGACTGTGACAACCCAAAGCAGAAGTCTGAATAATAATATGCCATTTAAAAAATGCAGACAACCTTGTGGCAGATATTTTATCATATATCTGACATAAAGGAAGGTGGATCTGTACTGCTTATCTGCATGGATAACGTGCTGTATCTACACGCATGTTTCCTAACATGCCTCATGTCTCAGCTGTGCAGCTTCCCTGAGGACGACACACCTGTTCTTGTTTAACCGCTTTGCGGAGCACAGTCCTCCCCTGCCTTGCTTACCTGCCCAGAGGGGTGTCATCTGCTAATACGTTTGAAGTATTTAAAACAGCACACATTCCTACATATAGACACCGGATCCAGCGCCCCAGGGGAGGTTTTCAGCTTCCCTAAGGCAACCCGGACTGGAACAACTGGGGCAGGAAAGCAACGTGAAATGAAATGAGGAAGACAGTGGTCTTTGGAATTGTTTCCCTGAGGGGCACAGAGACAGGATCTGCTTTCAGATGTTGCCCAATGGAAACCAAAGGCCTGGATATTTAATGTGTTTTAATTCCTCGCTTTCAGACCTCAAGAAGATCTCAAGAAGTATGCTGATGAGCTGATAAAGTGGATATGTCATTATTTTATTTCTCTTATCCAGGTTATTTTATTACTAGTTTAATTATTTATGTACAGACACACACACATCACACTTTTAAAAAGACATCTGTTAATTGAAATGCATTCTGGGTGACTACCTCATGAAGCCAGATGAGAGAAAGCCAAGAGTGTGCAAAGCTGTAATCAAGGCAAAGGGTGGCTATTTTGAAGAATTGAAAATATAAAAAATATTTTGAGTTACTACACAATTCCATATGTGCTATTTTATTGTTTTAATGTCTTCACTATTAAACAATGTAAAAAATAGTAAAAATAAAGAAAAAACATTGAATGAGTCGTGTCTGAACTTTTGACTGGTATTTTATACATATTCCTGTACACATAATTATTAATCAAACTAAATGGGGCATCGCTGGAAGGGGGTCAATACTTTTTTTCAGCAAAAAAGTGTATTTCCCTACTCAGTATCTTGTGTTGAAGTTTTTGGTGCTGCTAACAGTGTGCTTTAACGTCACAGTATATCCACTGTATTTTATTGCACTGTACTCTGTTTTTATAGAGATAATGATGATTGTCAATAATGATATAATTATTACATAATTATAACAAATCAGAAGCCATAATCCAATCAGTTACAGATTAAACAATTTGCCAGAAAAAAATACATTCATAAAGCCTCCTGAGTAGCTCAGTCTTTAAAGGTGCTCGCCTGAGGGTTGCAGGTTCAAATCCAGCTCAAGCTATTTTCCGATTGTGGCCGGGAGAGCATAGTGGCAGTGCACAATTAGGAAAACTGCACCTGGGCTAAAAATAATGGGTGATTATATTTACTTACACACATTAAAAAAATTAAATCATCTGCTGCTATTAATGTCACTCCAAACATTACCAGTTCACCACCAGAGGTCATCATCCCCTGATTACTAATCCCTGTCTCAGACATTCCTTAGCACCATGTGCAATTATTCAATTAAATTCAATAATCCTCAATTAAGAGAGTCAAAGCACTGAGGTGAGGAGTGGCTGGGGTGTGCGAGTGCCAGAGATCTTCCTTATACTGGCACTGGCTTTATTTTGTGGACATCCATGGACTTTTAATAGGGGTTTTGATATAGCATTGACATTTAAACTATAATAAAACATGCGGCTTATGTTGTTTCTATGAACCTTTCCATGCTACTTGTTTTAGCATGAGGAATTTCAAAATTTGAACGGCTATTCAAGAAACCAGCAATCCCGATCATTAACATTAGCTAAATCTATAGCTAGATATAGTGTAGCTTGCTTGATACATAAACTATAAAACCGTCTGTCAAACCATCCTGTCCTCACCCTTTCTGCATAATCTACAGCTCTTATGGATGGCAAACTCTTTGGATCTGGCTCCCATGTGCTGTCCATGCGCAGATCTATGATTTCTTTGACGTTTCCTTCTTTTTTATATTCTTTGGTGTAATGAAGGCAATGAGATGGAATTTCATTCTGGGATCTGGGATTTAAGTGGAGAAGGCTGGTTAGACTACCACTGCCCACTCTTGTTGGGGCCCCATTGTATCACCACAGTGTTTAGAGTTCTGACTGCTCTGCGGTTAAAAGCTGGCAGTGATCCCTTCCTGTAAATTGCAACATCAAGGAGAAAACCCTACAAACGGCGACAGATGTGCATTACCATTGCCGCTATATATTGTAGGAAGTCAATGTGAAATCATGGGATCGCAAACCACTCAATGGCCTGAAATATGAACAACACAATTTGCAAGCATGCTGAAATATCACTCAAGTTCCCACCCCACAATTTCTGAGTTTTAAAGAAAGGGCTTCAAGGGCTCCACATTTCTAAAATTGCTACAGAGTAATTGTGTGCATTCAATAGAGCATCGGTTTAACTGACAAGGAGTGTTACATGCCTGTGCCGGCACATCAAAACCATAAGGCATCCTAAATATTTCACTGTCCATTTGTCTCACTGCTTTGGAATATTTTAATGTGCATCCATCTGTTTTTCCTTATGCCACTGATTACTTTAGACTGTAACTGTAGACTTAAATGGCTTTAAGCCAGACGTTTGGTTCACTCCCTCTTCTTAATAAAGCATGTATCTATTTTAGAACAGCATTTCAACTTTCTTCAGCCTGAGTAAAACGTTTAGATAAAATGTTAATGCAGTTATATCTTCACTGTGTGTGTGTGTGTGTGTGTGTGTGTGTGTCTGTAGATGTGTGCAGTCAACGAACATAAATAGACATGTAACGGAAGAGGTGGATCAGTGTTGTGTGAGAGAGCTGAAACTTCACGTTCTCCGTGTCCTCCATGTCTGTCCTGTGTTCTCCATTTTCACCTATGACAATGTTCTGTCCTCTGTCTGCTGTGGTTATGCTGTGTGTACCTTAAACCAAACAAACCCCTGGAGCTGTTGGAACCACCCCAGGAGTGGATCCATGCTGTACTTGACCTGACTGTAGCCTTTGACTTGGATGGGGCGGGCGATTAAATCAACAGCGAATACTCTACCTAGATTACGGGCACAAGGCCAGTAAAACCAGCACCCTGTGGTGTGAGAACTCGAGTTTGGAGAGGTTCTGGACGTCAGCAGAGAGAGGGACGGCCGGAGAGATTGACCAGGCAGGCTGCGCGGGATAGGGGAACGTGGTAGAGAACAACGTGGTAGGGGGTGCTGGGGCATTAACAAAGATGCCGGCCAGAGGAACTGCAGTTTAAGGGGAAAAGTGCAGTACATCTGGAAGGATACCCGTGCTGTCATGAGGTCCACAGGGGGCAGCGATGAGCCAGGGTTGCTGTTTTTGCCGCAGTTATCAGCATCCCACGGAGAAGTTTGCAGTGGGTTCATTTGCAGGTCTTTAGCTCTTTAGACCAAAAACAGATCGTATACACTCAGTTTCCCCTCTGAAAATCTAATTTTATTTCTAAGAAACAGCGGTAACTTGCAGTAACTAGACAATTACCAGAAAGGTGTCTATTTTCTACGCTGTCTTAGACAGAAAACATGTCAGCAAGGCTGGCAGATTGCCAATCAGATTAAAAATTAAGAATTTCAGTGAAGTGGTTTCACAGGAACTGGCTAGAGTATGATCCATGGGAGCAACTGCCTGTGGCTATTGTGTGATACAAGGCAGCCTGGTTACTTTTAACCCCTGGCTTCAACCGAAAAATAAAGCTGATTAGCTATAATAACTGCAGCAAGATAGGCAAAGTCGAGTTGGTCCCAGCAGGCTGCCCCTAAATGTGTTTCTACAACGGTTCTGGCCCCTTACTCTGCCTCTCCTTGAACTTCTTGCTGCGGTCAAGTATACACGGCCGCAGGACAGGCAACAGTCGCCTGGACAGAGTTATAAATGGCCATGTCTGATCCGTTGCCATGGCAACCACCTCATCCATTACGTCTTAATGTTTTTGGCAATGGGTGCATCAAGTTTGGATAAAATGTCTCAATGCCTTTGCTTTTAAATTTTTCTTTAATTTGAAAACTCATGCAATGTTTTTAGGTCATGGCTTAATTTATGTGTCATTTTTAAATAGTGATTATCATGAGACTCTAGAGTACACAGAGTTACACAGAGAAACACGCCCTGAGATAGAGGCAGAGATAGTGCGAGGCTAAGCCAGTAAACCCAAACCTTAAATGTCAGCGTTTGCTTTCTTCCCCCTAGAGTACTCTTAAGTAATGATGTTTTAATTGCTATTTCAGCCATATTCAGGACGTTCCATTCGGTTACCATGACGACAGAGCATAGCTTTGGCGAGCCAAACCCCAAAACAAACAGCGGGTTCTTGGAGCAGCCCTGTTTCCGAGCAAAACCACATAGCTTGGTGGTGCTGGGGTTGGGAGGCTCGTGCTCCACGTGTGGGCTTGCACAAGCCATTGAACTACTCAGGGTCCTGCCTGTTTGGTGAGTATCCTGAACAATGACAGCTGTAGGAGGTGAGGGACTAAACCTGGACAGTGAAATGTAAAGGAGAAAAGGCTACTTTCAGTAACGCTACACTAGGCCACTACCCTAACACTAGGGCAGCTTTCAACCTATAACCAAAAATCTATTCTCTCGACACTCCTCCATGAATTGGCACCTAAGTAGGATCACAGTTCACAGTTCTTGACAGTCTTTAATATGGAATTTACAGAGATCGGATACACACAGCAGTACGTGATGCAGTTTGACTAAAGTGATTAGGCTATGGAAACAGAGATACCAGTTACAATTTAATTAATTTAACAGATTTTCCATAATGTCTCAGAAATTTTGATGTTTGCATGCTGGGGCATGCCTGGTCCAGAAGCGGCAGGAGACAGGGGCATTTTACAATAAGTCATTAAACAAATACCACAAAACAAACTAATAACTAAAACAAAGAAACTAGGAGGAGGAGGAGGAGGAGGAGGAGGAGGAGGAGGAGGAGGAAACTGAATTCGAATTTAAACTGGTACACCTAGGCCCACAATCTCCAAGCTCACCACTTTTCAATCTACTCTCCCATTTTCAGCCAGCCCTGCTGGTACCTTTATAGTGTCTTTTAATTGTTGGCACCTGAGTGTGTTTACCATTAGTGGAATCAGGTGTGCAACAAGGTCCTGTCCATCAGCCCCATTCATGGTGTTTCCCAAGGGCTTGAGGGTGTGCTGGCAGAGGCCTAATTGTGTGAGAAAAAGGAAAATGGCTTAATTTAATTTCAGAGCAACATCTGGAGAATAGGGCAGGTTGTCCCTGTCCCCTCTAGCGGTTCAGGATGAGCAAAGTCGGGGCTGTCACACAGGGTTTGAGCCAGCTGTCATGCTGACACACGCTCACACACACATACACACACACACACATTGAGAAATGCAGACCGTGACCGTGCGTTGACTGTACTTTCACTGTCTAGTCCCTCTTGGTAATCTAACAGCCCAGCCCTTCTCAGCTGTCTCCCATTTTCACCACTGATTACCTCATTAATAATGTTTCAGTATACTTGCTGTTCTCATTCAAACTGCCCATATCCAATGGCCATTAAACATTTTACACCAAACAGTAAATTAGCCATGAGAGTTCTCACGGTGGTATCTGTATAGTATCTGGATTCCCGTGCCGTTTGCCTCTGGATGAATATATTGCATTATTAGCAAGTAAGGCCACACAGTCTCATCCTCACACACACACATACATAATTAATTTTGTTCTGTAATGTTAACTCTTTTCCATAAATTGATCTTCTATGTAGGGTCTTTCTATTCCAAGCTAGTTACAGTAAATCCTCAATCATCTGAGCATGAACCAAGAAGTTTAAAACATGAACAATTAACCAAATAAGAGCCAAGAAAATCATGGATCATGCCAAAAACTAATAATTTGGAACTGTAGGAAGAAACAGCAAACATTGCAAAATAAGCTGAACTGTTTAGTGTATATATCAGATAAATTTAATCACCGTAGCATATCACTTTACTGACAGATGTACAAAACAAAGACACAAATCTGACCGAGAGTAGTCCCCGGGATCCCAGCCTAACCACAGAAACAGGAGGAAACAGGCACTACTGGCATTCAAAATTTAAAAAGGGATACGTAATCTCCGTGAGACAGGGAAAGCTGGGAAAGATGCATTATCTCATGTGTAGTGTGAAAATTTCACAGACATTTGAAATACTATGTATACGTCACCTCAAAATAGTTCATTATATTTTTATATATTTTTGGAAGACAGCCGTTCCTAACTACCTGATAGAGAGGGCCTGGAACAACTGACTCTTTGAAACATTACTTCACTAGAGTCACAACCAACTCCAGGTGATCCCAGAAAACCTGTCTATTCCAGAGACCTCTAATCCAGTCAGACAACGTACCCAGGTCCTCCAGGAAAATTGCAAATGGAAATAATAGATTCATTATGTTGTTCTACAGTTAAACAAAGCTGCTTTCAAATTTGGAAGTCATTAGCGATTAGAGTGATGAGGTTGGCGGTGTAAGATGAAGCGACCGTACATTGACCTGGGTCGAGGTTGGTGGTCGTGCATCGTGCATTGACCTTGGTCAAGGCTCATTGTTAGCGTCAGTCAACTGCTGCCTGCAGGAATTTACCCTATCATGCACTGGAACACAGCAAGGCTCTCTTGGTAGAGGAACACACCACACATTATCTGAATTGGCTGAATGAGTGACTGTGTCCCCCCCAAGCTGAATAACAATGTTATGATGTGTGTTGACAACATATGCATTGATAATTAAATAAAATTGCATTAGCATTTGTGAAATGGCCCAGGAAAAGGGTTTCGATGCAGTGATGCAGTGATGCAACGAAACAAATCTTTAAGAGCCATTTCGTATTTTTCCCATTCCTCCATCTCTCACAGGAGGAGGAATCTAGTAGGCTGGGACACGCAGCCTTCCAGGAAAACACTGAAAGTCTGATATTCAGGCCGCACCCTCTCCACAGAGAGCAAAGGAGAGATTCAGAGAAAGAAGGATAGATTTTATTCCCTGTAATTAAATTGTTATTGGTTGGTTTTGCTGTTCTTGTTTTATTATAGTTACCAGATGCTTTGGCAACACAAGATTACTCCTGTCACGCCAATCAAATATTCAAATTTGTGAGGCCTTTGCATTTCTATTGTTTGTTTTTAGGTATTGTGTACCACCTGTGCTTTAGCAAACTGCTCGTGCCATGCCAGTGAGGCCCCTGGCGGCTAAAAACGAAAAATCTAACTGGGACAGATCTAAAGAGAGAGGGAGTGGAAGGCAAGGACAGAGAGGAGACTGAGACATACTTTCCGGCACCTCTGTAGTCATGGAGACAGGGCAATCGCAGGCCAATCAGTGGTTCCTTTGCTAAAGAGAGGCAGAGAAAGGAATGCGGGTGCTTGTGTTTAGGTCGATTAAGGGCTTGTGGCAGGATGAACTTTTCTGTCACGTCTCAGTCGTTTTTCAAAGTGAGGGACGCAGGTCATTTCGTTTTTGATTCCTCACTGAGTCACTGCCCGGATTGAAACAAATCGGTCAAATAACCAGTTTGATCGGCTGAAAAAATCCTCAACACACAACAAATGTTTCACCATTTCAGAAGAAATATCAAATGGACTCCAATTGGGAAACCTACTGTTAATAAACATTTCAGATAACATATTACAAATGCATGATGACCACTCAGCTTGGTGACCTTAAACTCTTGTCTACTCTCTCTTGGTCTCCCTCTTCCTCACCACTCTTTCCCCCTCCCTCCCAACAATGCAAGTAACACTGCATTAACACTGCGTTACATTTACAACCATTCACAGGTGCATTTACACCAATGTTTACAGCCACTCTCTCTCTCCGTTGCTCCTTCTCTTTGTTATAATATTTTATTAGGTGGAATGTGGTCAGTTTACTGACCCAGCCTGTGCAGCTGACTCGTTTAAAAAAATTTTTAAAAAAATGTTAATTAAATTTTTTTTTTCAACTAGAGCAAAAGAGAAACATGACCTAAAAAATAAATCGCATGTTCATTTACTTAATTAGGGCTGGTTAGGATCAGCTATAGTCCCCCCAGACTGTTTCCATTTCTTACTATTTAGGCCTTGAAGTCCGACATTTTTCATAATCCGAGCAAGAGGAGAAACCCAATTTTAGTCTGCATTTACAGAAGCCCACCAGCACCGTCAACATCTCCGTCCGTAAAAAATCAGGAATGGAGGGGCTGTTAATTGCATTTTAGCGTGAACGCGAAGGCAGTAATGAATAAAACAGAACGAGTCGACCTTGTTATAGGCTATTAAAGCACGTTGACTTTGGAGTGGGAGATTATAATTTGAGTCAGACACACAGAAAACCGTTTCTGTATGAAAATCTGGTCGACATGTCATTCTACCTCCCGTATTGAATGTTGAGTCCAAGTAAATTTGGACCACCCCACCCCCGTAACTTTTCTCAGGACAAAGGCTCAGACTCGCACACACATCACTTCTTACTATAAGTGGTAATCACTGTGATTCATTCTAAAAGGGGGTCAAATAGTATTACTGTGTTTGCAAATTTGTTTTGATGTGACTGTTTCTCAGTCAAAGTTACCCATCACAACAAAAGACAGCAAATGGACATAGACGAGTTAAAAAAATATATTATTTAATTTACACAGGCCAAATTAAAACCTTTCACTTAGTAATACAAATTTAAATAAAGATTAAATGTCATTGATATACAAAAATATATAAATATATATAAGGAAATATTTTAAGATTTACAGTATCTTCAAAAAGCTTTGTATGTGTTTTTTGGGTTTTTTTGGTCTTGTCTGTGTTAATAAGCCTACTTTGCAGTTCATAGGAGGCCCACGTTTAAATAACTATAATTTAGGTCATTGTATAGATATATTTAATAGACCCAAAAAACAAAATAACGCAAAAGAAGCAGTAATAATACATATAATTAGCTACTGAAATATATTGTGGGGGAAATCTAGATAGACAAGAGGCACGCAGAACTGAAATAAAAAAACAAAAACAAACACATGATCAATTTTCTTTACATATTTGCCACATATTATTATTCATAAATATCCTATAGTGATACAACACAGAATACTAAATTTAATTCACATTTGCCCCTTTTGATTAATTACATGACAGTACCGTCGGGACACCCACCAAATCTAATTGTTACAAGTTGGCCACAGGGGTTGCTTAAAAATCATAAAATATGTAATACAAAATTTGAGGATTTCATCCATAGACATCAACTCATTCCAAATGTCAACTCCATTGTCATGGAATTTACACAGTGGTCAAGATTAGCTGAAATGACTATACCACACTACAAAATACTATAGTTTTTTTTTATATTAAAAAGGTCACAGTACATGATAGCCACCTGTTCACATATCTGTAACACTACAATTAACGCCTCAAAGGTAAAACAAAAACCAAATAATGAGCTGAACCTTCACAGTGCACAAGAAACCACTAATCTTTCAAAGCTTATAAGAGGGAGACGTATAAACTTTGACAGAAAACACCAGGCAAATTCATGTTTCATGTTACAAAAAGGTTTTACAGTCTTTAACAAGTATCCAGATGAAATCTCTTAGACCTTCAGTACTCCACAGAACAACTCGCAAACACAAACAGCACAGAGGCTGCTGAGGCAGGGAGCACAGGTCCACTGCGCTGAGGCTGTAATGGCAGAACGCAGACAAACGCAAATCCCTCTAAGGACACCACGTTACAGGACAAAGGTCCTGCACCGCAAAGTGAAACCAAACAGGGCAGTACAGGGGTACCGTCACAGTTTGTGACCTGAAGAGAGGGGAAGAACACGTCACTGAGCCAACACGCAAACGGCATACGGTGTAACACAACTCAGGTGTAATATTACCATCGGCTCTTACCTGTGCTAGCAAACCCAACCCTCTCTTCCAGTACAGAGTTGGCCTTAGTTGAAAACTGATCTGATCCTGGGGCAGAGCAAGTTGCGTATTTATAGGGATGTAAAAAGGACAACAGTCGGCTTAATCATTCCACTGACCTATGACATTAAATGGGTGAATCTTAACTGGGCGCTTTGATAGGCATACGGAAAAGGGAAACCTGGAGTGGGTCGTTTGCACCAGAAGTGAGATTTTTGTCAATGGTTAAAAAAATCTGATTCCTGGAAGGAGGGTGATGTTGGAACGGCTCCTTGGAACGGTAGTGTTAGGAAGTCCGATCTGTAATTAATACATTAAACAGTGAATGTACAGCGTCGTGGAGATCCAGTCACTGCAATTAATTATATGACCACAAGAGGGCACTTTACACTTCAGCCATAGAGGGAAAGAAAAAAAGAGAGAAAAATTCAGATTCTAATCAAAGAGTACAACTTGACTTGGCTCACCCTTATTTGCCGAAGGGTATCGACCTTGACTCTGTCATAGCCGCCGTAGTCAACATGTTGGATCTCCACCTCTCCGGAGTCTTTGTAGTATGAGATGACCTGAGCCCGCCACCAGGCTCCCTCCACCCCCAAAGCCGCACAGAGCCGCCCTGCTGGAAGACAGAGTGGAGGGGGGGCAAGCATGAGCCCAGGCCGGACACGTAACCGCGGCAGGCGGGAGGACTAGGCATCTGGGCACCACCTACCTTCCACAGAGGACAGCAGGATGGGGGGCCGGCTGAGAGTAGCAAAGGGACATCTGCTGGTCGAGGCTGGGCAGCGCATGGTTGGTGGGGTGCCTGTGCTGCTGGATGAAGACCCATCTAATGCAAGGGAACAGAAGCCTACAGGTAAAAAGCACATGATTGAAAGAGGCCATTCAATCATCAATGTTGATATTGGTGAGTTACTCTGAACTGACCAGGAGAGGGGGGTCACTCACCTCCTGATTGATCTGCCTCGGTTTCCTTGTTGGTCATGTGACCGGAGCTGTCGAGATCCTTCTCCAGGCACGCGTCCGGCCTGCCTCCACCATGGAGCCTCTCCCTTCCTTATCACCTTGTCCTAGCATAATCCCAATCAGCGCGCAGATCTCAGATCTCAGAATTTGAAGCAGGTCCTCCTTGCTTCAGGGCACCGTGCTAGAAAACCCTGTGCTGTTGGGAATGAGGTCCTCGCAGCTGATGCTGTCCTCAGACTGACACGTACTACAGCCAGAATCTTCCGCACTGGAGATGCCTTCCTCAGCCTGGAACTTGGCCAGACCAGGAGGGGTGGCTTCCAGCATGATCTCTGAGGAGGCAGAGACTGTTTTCCTCCTGCCATTGCTGGTATCCTCTGCTACCTTCCGTAAAGGAGGAGCCACGCAGCCGTTCACCTCCTCTGTGCACTCTGACTGCGGTGCTCCCATCAAGCCTTCCACATCACCAGGCGCAGATATTCCATGGTTGCACGGGGGGGCACCCGCCCCAATTGTGATCTGATTGGCCAACCCATGTGCCCCCACCAATTTTCAATGCCTCATAGTGATGTCAATCAATGGTACTTTTAGGTGGCCCCGCCAATTTAACTGTTGTTCCCCCCTGTGCCCTCCACTTGAAAATAATCTGGATCACCTCCTGGTTATCTGTGATCCGTAGGGGAGGGGCCCTCCTGCAGTAGGTTCTACCATTGGAGATGGGTGTGCTGCTGCTGGGCTCCGACAATCTCCCAGCACCGCCTCCTCCTCTATGGTATCACTGCACTGAATGTCTGTGAGGACCACCTGTCTGGCAGCAGAGATGACCTTGGTGACCAGGGAGGCCGCGATCCGCTGAAGCTCTTCCACGTTTGTGCATTCAGCCAGGTCCTCGGGGAGTCCATTCTCCAGGGGCCCGCTGTGGCCCTCCGTCTCCGGTCCTGGCAGAGGGGCTGGTGTTCAATACATTATTATTATGAAATTATTCGTTCAATACAAGTGTGAGTTTTGTTATCGGGGGACACTGACTTTGACAATTAAGGAGGGGAAAGGGATCTACTTTCTATTATGTATTAATCCCTGCTGAATTCTTGAAGCTTCACTCCATTTCAGCTGCCTTTATCTGCGACAAACTGCAACAAACATGTGTTGGTAATATAGCGATTTTA
>JAOVYW010073954.1:6568-20364 GCA_025775045.1 Hiodon tergisus
ACAACCATAAAGTTTTGTTTTTATATTGTGTTGCAAAATGACTTGACTCCAATCTCAACAATTTTATTGTCTGATATGTTTTCTCAACGGGGCTTTTCTGGTGAGGCAGCTGAATTGAGAAAAGTGCACTGCCAATAGATAATACATATAGAGTTAATGTAATACAACCCTATAAACAAAATGAGACATATTATACATACTTCTCTCAGAGTGAACAACTCCATTTGCATTTTAGATAACTGCCAATATTGTTTATAGCGCAACTTCCAATTATATTCAATTCCAACAATATAACACTGATAAAAACAGTGCAATCTGATGTGAACATTTTAGGTTTTCTACAAGTCCACATCTCAAGGGATGAGGGATGTCAAATGTGGGGCATGCTCATTTATATGCAGTTCTAAATAAATGTGGAATTACTGGTTAATCTTCTGGAGAGCACGGGATTATAAAAATCTCTGAGACCAGTCAATGATAAGTCGATTTCAAATGCTTATTAAGCAGAAGATTGGTGGAAGATTGCTGAGTACAACTGCAGAACGAAACCCTTTTAAATATTATTTAATCTAATAAGAAATTAAATATCAATTTCATCAATAAAATCCCCATGAAAAAGTTCTATAACCAACATATTGCATTTTTATTCATTTAATTTGTTTAATTAAGGCTACAGTTATTTGAAACAGTTTCCTGTATGTTTCTGCACAGAGATAAATAGGTAAACTCCAGTCATAATCTGAAACGTGATTTGTGCCATAAATTAACTAAACCTTCATGCCCAATACTAAATCCGTCCAAAGTAATAGGATAGTTCCTGAATAGTATTATCACCTCAACTGATAACGGGGTTGGTTTTACTGTGCTGAAACCATCAGCAGTAAGTATGTGAAAAATGCTGCAGATGCCAAACATGTGCTTTAAATTTGTCTTAAAGTATATATATACATGTATATATATATATATATATATGTATAAATTGGGGAGAAGGACATTTCTCATCTGATTTGGATCTGGTGTGGATGGTTTGAATGAAGAAATCCCAGACACATTATGGGAAAAAAGTATAGAAAGAGCAGGTAGCCTTTCAATAACCAGAGAGGTGATTTCCACTCAGCGTGGCCTCTCTTGTTTTAACCCCAGTCATAAGCTTAACTTCAGCATTTGCTTCATGCAATACATGTCCTGTTACACAAGCTACTGAAGTGCTGTATTACAGTACGTACTTGAGACTGCTCTGTGTGCACAGTATGAAAACCTCGGCTGAAACAAAACCATCCCATGTAAAATGGCATATCTGCATTCAAAAAATCTAATACATTAAATTTAGACATCAGGGTAAATTGTCAATGGGCAGGAAAAGGGCCATGTTGCAGGCAGTGGCTGAATTTGTTCTTTGCTTTGCCCTAGACATCTCTACCTTATAGGGTATAAAAGAAAGCAGACTTACTGTAACCACCTTATCTTGCAATTGCATTGAAATAAAGTAAAAGTAATGCATATCTCCAAAACTCTGAAAGCTTTATTGTTTTGATTTATCTGCTCTTTTAAATGCATGTCCTATTAGTTTTCTTCTCTAAGGATTCATTCGATCGAGTCTGATTTTCAAGAACATTATATTCTAATATATTGATTTTCTTAAAAATATGGACAAAACATGCCCCAGGGTGCACTGTAAATCAATATTTACTCAGTGAAAGGGTTTAAAACTGTCACCTGTCATGGTGATCAAAACTTGTTGCTCCCTAAGGAACCCCAAACCCCTTCCGAATAATTAGTGTCCTCCCCATTGTTTGACAACGAATGTTTTTTTTTCCTTTCAAGTGAAAAGCAATTACTTTCATAAATCCGTAAACATGTCCTGTACATTTCTCTCAAATGCCATCATGTGATAGATGTAATTGCGTAATCGCTTATTTAGCGTTCATAAATGCAATGTCCTCTCTGCTTTCAAACACATTTCCATATTCAATATCTCTTCAATGCCCTTAAAGAAATGTTCCAAATAGTTTTCCTTGCCTTGAGTCACTTCGCAGTAGGAGATGTCTGTTCTACAAATTAGATTTTCTTTTTGCCCCAGGCAATTCTGCCATTTATAGTCCCTGTATGAAAAGTCATTAATAAGACATCAAACGAATGTTGCTTCAGCATCATTGTTTGTTTGGTCCAGTCCTGGGCCACTCAACTTTATTATTGTTAATGAAGCGTTGGAGTATTTACAAGTATTTCTGTCTTAAAAAAGCTTTTAAATATACAATACAGATTAAGATATTGATTTAGTAAAGTAAAATAATCCCCACAGTCCCATTGATGGTTAGGCTGATTTAATTTTTTTAGTGTTTCAAAAAAGCTAAGAAGTAGATCAATACATGGCCAATATACATCAGAGCAAGATGAAGTTAACCTCTAATGGCATTTTTTATGTTGAACCCACCACAGAACTAATGGCTCTCCCACTCTGAAAGGGAGATTCAATTAGTTTAATCACTGGAAAAATCTCTCCGTACCATCATTTCTGAAGTCACCACAGACCAACGCCATATGTGTTCCTTTGCCATTCTGTGCCTCCACGCCACCCTTCCAGCTAGCTCTACAGGAAAAAATGGTTTCATTAACTATTCTTAAATTTATATCAAGTATAGACGAATGGCGATTTAAAGACCAGATAAGATTTTCACAAATGAATTCACTCCATAAGTTACCAGAACCTGCGCATTTGAACAAAATGGTAGGTATGTGCCGCAGGTCACAGATTACTATATACAGTACATACATGCTACTCAGTGACTACTAAAGTGTTTGTTGCCTTTATAGTGGAAACTATATATGCTTTTTCCAGGTATGAAACATAACAGGGCAAGTTAATAAAAATATATGCTTTCAAATTATATGAGGCATAACTAAGATCTTAGAAAACGGAGAACAGATCAGGTACACGTGGATTAGCTATGCTATTGTACTCTAACTCAATCGGAGCGCAATGCATATAACATTTTTTCAAGCACATTTGTCCTAATGTCCATTAACTGCAAAACATACTATTAATGTATCTTGGGTATATGCCAAGGTGTTTGGCTGGAGACCAACCTTTTTATTTGACCAATTTCTTATTTGAACTTGTTCATTTTACAGATGATTGGAGCAATTGGAACAATCGCCTTGAGGTGATTGGTTCTTGGACAGACAGGAAGGTATATCAGAGCTGAGATATACTGAGATATGGGCCACCCACACAACAACTGGTACATGGGCTGAGCGCTGTCCAAGAACCTCATTCAAAGGTAAACACATTCATGTCTTTGTCTGCCTTAGCACTAGGAAAAAAGACTACATTAGTGGTCTAGCTTTGTATGTTTCTCTTGTGTCTGTGTACAATAAATTGTCATTCCTTTCAGATTATGCCAGTAGCAGTCTTTTCTGAAAAAAAACACTGTAGAAAGTAGGGAATAATACTAAGTTGAAGAGTCTTTTTGAGCATTATTGTTCTTGCACTTTTTCGACGGAAATTACGTTCCAACTTGGAACTCTTGGAACACAAGCTGATTCCAAAATGCGAACATCTCATATCTGAACCTTCTGTGTATTAAAATGGTACTTGGAGTTTTGAATAAAATGGGCAAAACCAATTTTACACTAACATATAATGTTATCCCATAACACCCAACACAGTGTGATGATGTAGCCAGTTGCCAGTACCCTGACAAACTACACTGTGGAGAAACTCAAGGCTCATATCGAGATTATTTTTTACGACCATTTCTCTGAATCAACGACATCATTAATTGACTGTAATTTGCTTGACACAGAACATGCAGTACCACACACAGATGGTGAAAAAAGATCCAGCTTTCTGGATTTCAAATATACCTAAATGGCTTTTAAACGCAGGAATAAGGAAGAACCAGGCTTATTACTGAGATGATAAGTAGCAACAATACGAATAGTTAAAATAACTAAAGGAAACCGTAAAGATAAGCCAGCTGCACGCCCCAGCTGTACATTTACCTCCCTAACCCCATAACACTGAGTGGCGATTGCTGTGTCTCTAATGTCACGGATTGGGGGGAGGCTAGACAACAGGTCAAGTATTCCTTTGGGTGTCGCCTGTTTTATGTGGGGGGGAGCAACTGCCTATACTTTGTAAAAAGAAATGTTCTGGCATCTGCCAGAATTAAACATCCCCCAGAATTAAACATGAAAATGACTATGCTTACAGTATTTAAATTCCCTATCGTGTTGCTGCCAGTCCACTTTCAACACGCAGATGATGCTTCTGGGAGCAGGACCATTTTAAATGGAAAACAACAGAAGTAATCACACTCTAACATGAGCCAGGACCCCAGTGGCTTAGATGCCCTTGGCTTGGATGTTAATTACCCAAAGGACACACTGTGCAGGTCAGTAGTGTTAGGGTTCCAGCAGTTGGTGAGCTATTTTGATCAAAAAACTTGCACAAATATTTTAGTAGCATATATAAGTATAATTTGAGATTGACTATTAGAACACAAGGTCATTAAATTACAGTATCCCTTGGTTTTTAAACTGTTTACTACTTCTACCTGTTTATTTATCTCCCCTGTATAGAGAAGAGCCTCTGAATGGTTAAATGATCTCCCCTCTTCAGACAAGTACAGACATGCCAAATTGGCTGAGGAAAATAGAGGTCAGTTTCTTCACCTTGACAGTATCACCAACAGAGGCCATCTCAGGAAAACA
Source organism: Hiodon tergisus (assembly GCA_025775045.1). Classification (NCBI taxonomy): domain Eukaryota; kingdom Metazoa; phylum Chordata; class Actinopteri; order Hiodontiformes; family Hiodontidae; genus Hiodon; species Hiodon tergisus. The sequence goes on from JAOVYW010073954.1 coordinate 11,285, forward strand.
AAACACTCTAGGTCTTATGAGTGTGCTGCAAAACAGATACATATTTTTTTTAAATGTAGAACCGCATTTCTCTAGAGCAATTCCACAACTATAACTATTTTCTATTTTCTATAAAGATGGGCGCAAGGTTTGTTAAAGTTTTTTGCTGACAGCATCTCATGCAATCTGTCCAACTACTGTTCCATATTTCTCAGCTAGCAGGATTTCAGACACATCGTTTTGTCAGGAGTACGGAGTATAAAGGACATTCATTGCCTTTAAACCATGGCTAAGGGGCTTTTTTTCTTGTGCTGGTTCTAGATAAAGGGAAGAACAGCCAGCTCACAAACAATCCAGAGCTTCCTAGAGAAATATCTCTGTGCCCAAAGTCAATAAATCCATATTCAGAAATTGATGGTTTGGATAGTCAGTAGTTAAAATTAGTCCAATCTAAGAATGTTTTTCTTCTTTTTCTTTTCACAATAAAGGTAAATTGCATTACAATTATTTATCATAAAGTTCAGAGGAGTGGCAACTGTTTAACCAGTAACACTGGCACCCAGGTTTGTCACAATGGTTACCCGTGTAAAACAAATAAGGGTAACTTAGCATTAAGTAAGAGCACTGCAAGTAAGCCTGTAGGTTTCTATCAAAATTCTCATAATACCGTGTTGTGATGTTGCACAGTTCTTTGAAGTAAAATTTACTAACAATTATAGAACAACATTATCATCAACTCCTCACCACCTAAACAGTTGTCAAGTAACATTTATTCCCCCATTTAAACTGATTGCATTCATTTTCGTGCTATATACCTCAGTGGCACATGGAATGTTACCAAGTACCAAAAGTAATACTAGCTTAGAATACTTTAGCATGTTATGACATGTTGATTGATAGCTCAACCTACCTATTATGAAATAAACACTGCAACCTAAAGTGATTAGAAAAATGAATGAATGAATGAACGAATGATTAAGGGAATGAGAATTTCAAAATTATAATATTAAGTCTTCCAAAATCAATTTAATAAAGATTGATAATGAAGATGAACAAGTAACTTGCCATTTAAAAAAGCAAATGTTGTAAGCAGTGTTGTTGTCAACATATGTCACAATTATTGTATACTGTATATAAATAAATAAAAAATCAGAAATGAACAATTACAATTAACAGTGAAAAGCTAAATAGCCATATTTACCATTGGTCTACCATGACTTTTTGTGTTTTCTTAGGTTAATTTAAGATTCTTTGCAGTATACCCGTGGCCAGATAATTAGGTACACCACCCCATTCTTGACAATGATTCTCTCATACAGACACAGATCACATGGCCATGGTTTGCCATATAAAGCAGACACACAGGCTTTCAGTTACTGTTTTATTGAATGATAGAATGGGGAAAAAGAGTGACCTTAGTGACTTTGAGCATGGTATGATCGTCACTACCATGCGTACGAGTTCCAGCTTTCCTCCTGGGCTTTACAATCACAACAGTGTCAACGATTCACCAAGAATGGTACAACAAACAAACAAACAAAAAACATCCAGTCAGGATTGAGCAAAAACAGCTTGTTGATAAGAGAGGTATAAAAAAGAATATGAAGAATTTTGCAAGCTAACCAGCAGTACAAAATGTGGTGTGCAGAACGGCATCTAGGAACGCACAACCTGTCAGTCCATGGCATGGATGGGCTATTGCAGCAGACAACCATGCTGACAATTTAAGAAATTTAATTAGAAAAACATTGCTCAGTCTGACACATCCTCCACAGCTCCTGTTGCATCATGGCAATGGCAGAGTCTGAATTTGGCATAGTCCATGGACACATCGTGCTATGGTAAAGGCTGGTGGAGGTGGTGCAATAGTGTTGGAAATGTTTTGATACCAACTGAACAATGTATGAATTCACCATGCACCAGGTGATTTCCATCATGGCTACAATTTACCTTTCATCACAAAGATACTTCCTGCAGGATTGTTCCAGGAACATGACAGGAAGTTCACCAGGAACATGACAGTTCAGTTTACATGAGTGGCCGTACAGTCCCCAGACCTAAACCCAATAGAGCATCTTTGGGTTGAGATGGAATGGGCTGTACACCGTATGAATGCACCACCATCCGATCTGCAGCAACTGTACGGTGCCATGACGTCAGCATGGAGCAACATCCATCTGGAATGTTTTTGACACCTTTAAGAATCCGTGTCCCAAAAAATTCAGGCTGTTCTGGAGGCAAATAGTGCTCTGACCCAGTCATAGGTGGATTTACCCAATAATCTGGCCACTGAGTGTGTGTAAAAATAAAATAGTCTATATTAATGCATTTACCTCACATGTAGAAATATGTTCCAAATACATAAAGCAGTGCATATGGTCGTGTGTTTTTACACTCAACAACCAAAACAGTCCTTCCAAGTCAATCAAATTCAGCACCAGCGAATTTGGAGAGCTCCGTAGTCGTTTCAACAAAGATAGGGTCCAACTCGGTCGCATTTTAACTGTCGATATTTCTCAACTTCAAAATTCCCTCCTTGTACATACGGCTTATACGATTAAAAATACGAGCATTATACATCGTGTTCAGCAAATAATTTCGTAAAAAGAAAGAAATGCGCAACAATAATAATTTTAATAAATCACTGTTTGAAAATGTGGTAAACCAAAAGATTGTATTGTTGGCCTACTTTTGCTTTACATTCAGAATGCAATAGGAATTGACACTTTTGAAGTGAATACGCAGGATATCACACGATATTTAAGATTAAAATCACAATGCATAACAACTGCGCCTGCCGAAACAATACATTAAACGCTAATATCAGGGGTTAGGGTTTACTATAAAACCATTCATGAAAATCCACATACGGGTAAAAATGTTTTTCCAACTAAACTTTTTAAGAACGTGTAAAATTGCCAAAATGCTTTACCAACTAATTTAATTTACTTGAACCACGCTTTCAATAGTAGTACACTTCTGTTATTACTGCATTCCAGGGCTTACCGCATCCATGACAAAGTATTTTGCTGGCATCCTTCCTCGTGTTTCGCCTGGTCTCGACAGGTGGGAAAACTGCGTTGAAAACCGAAGTGTTATTTGTAGGTTCCATAAAGAACATATACCGTGTGTTCTTCTTTAGCGTCAAACAATTTTCTCCCAAGTTCCAAAGTAGAGAAACGACAGAATCTTTTTCAAGACCTCCGGCTTTATGTTCCCACACTTGATGGACTCTCACCCTGACCTGGTAATGTTCCGCGCCAAACGTAGTGTTTAGCAACGATTCCTCCGTGACTGGAACTTCGGTTTTATGTAGCCCGCTCTTGTTCATTTTTAAAGCACTTCGGTGTTGGAAGAGGGTTTCTCTCTCTACTTGGTTGATGTCTTTTTCCCGCACCTCTTCCTGCAGTTTACCTTCGACTACAACCCTTGCCTGGTGCACCAGTTCCTGTATCGACGAAACGGGTGAGGCAAATGGGTGGCAAGTGGGGTTGCTGGAGAAAGCTCCATGCAGAGAGATAGACGCACAAATCAAACAAAAAACAGAAACAGTGAATGAACTCTTCACTGTAGCATGGGAAGTCCGCATTGTGGGTTTAAACCGTGAAAGCTACTGTGCTGTGTGCAGTGAAAGCAAATAAAAACAGAAAAACGTTGATATTGCGAGGCGAGGAAGCCGTGATGCTTAAATCCAGTGTAAACCCTCTCAAGCCGCAGTTGATGCCACTGGTGAGAAGGGGCGGAGTTGGAATGGAAAAAGTGAATGGAAAAGTCTTAACCATGTTTGAGGGGATTCCCCCTGTTCACGAAACATCTGAAATGATGTCCTCTAAATTCTAACTGGGTAAATTGTGTTAAAAGTGGCAATTTATTGGATGATTGTGGCGACACATCCGGTTACGTAAATTTCCCTTTTCACGTTATTTAATTATCTATCGATATCACTGATATAATTAATTTGAAGTAAAATAGAAGTCTTCAAGCTTATATAAATATAATTCTTGAAGGAAGGTTATCAGTCAATCTTTTTTTTTTTTACTTTGTGAGCGGTAAGTTACAATGATACAAGTTATAAAACGTGCATTCACACCACAGTATTGGTATTGGTTTTGGTTTCAATGCAATTGATTAACGTTTTACTATGAGAACTGGTCTTCACTGCAAAGGTTTAGAATGTAAATTGAAGAACCAGTCACAAAGAAGGAAACAAGACAGGAAATTACAAGTACAAAAAAGAAAAAGAATTGTGATGTGATGAGAAGATTGCGTGTGCAATTCAGACTGAGAATGGGCAAGACAAAAGATTTAAGCGATTTTGAACGGGAGACAGTAGTTGCCTGACCCACGTACAACAGTGCCATGTGTGCATCGAGAATGGTCCACCACCTAACAAACATCCAGTCAATGGCTGTTCTGTGTTCTGTGTCTGTGGGATGAGATGGAGGGAGCTATTTGGAGTAGAGATCCACCCGAGCCAATTTGCAAGAACTATGGGAAGCAAAAGAGGCAACATGGGCCGGCATCCCTGTGGCACGCTTTCAACGGTTTTTTTTATGTTGAACCCATAAAAGGGAGAACTACTCACTATTGGTCTAATAAAGTGGCCATTCAGTGCATATTGAAGTTCAGAACTTAGTCAAGTTATATAGAAAAGCACATCTGAAGCCTTTTATATATTTTAAGTTACTGAAGTTACAGAAAATTTGCTATTCAAATGTTATTAGTTTTGGTAGCCATTGAAACGTTGTCTCTCTTGCAAATCTCCTGTTTTTCTAAACATCTAGGTTTTTAAATGTAAGAGTTATGACTAAAGGGGTTATATAAATGATTTATTGAAACATATAATACTTATGTGAAGTTATGTGTTGCATATCCCACAGGTCCAGAATGTTTCTTTAACTACTTTAAATTAAATTCTTTAAATCTAACATATCCATTGATTTTTGAGCAGAGATGTGCAGACCCAGATCTTAAGGTCCTTAATCCTGCATGTCTTAGCGTTACCATTGAAAAATATCTCAGCCATATAAATTCTGTTCAGGTTCAGTGCAACAAAAGGCACTTGGGGATTGAGACTTTCTATCCTTGTTTAGGGTATCAAGATATTTTCTTAACGGTTGCTTCAGAAAGGAAAGGAAGTGAATAGATGACACACAACTAGATTATTTTGACAGTTACTGATATTAATTATAAGTTAATAGCGCCAAAACTTTGTGTTGGAAAAACAATCTAGCCTGAACAGGGATGAATGCTGTGTGCAGATCCCATTTCAGAGGCATTGTGAAACACAATGTTGTAAGTAATGCCCTTGAACCTCTTGTGTGCAATTGTTTGATTTATTTTAAGTCTTAACAACAAAATTAACAAAATCCTGATATCTATGACTTGAATACTGCCACCCAGTGTTTTGCACAGCTATACAATACATGTACTCAGGTATTACTCACTGATTACATTTTATAAGGGCATTCGATTAAAAAAACTAAAAAACATTTCACAGCCTTGTTAAATGTCAAACCCATTCTTTCTATGACCATCCTCCAACCCTGTATCCTATTTCACCCTCTGCAGATTTGAGAAAAAATCAAATCTCATTGTGTAAGGCAAATCAGCAACTTGGACCAATAACCAAGTTGGATGAAGGGAAAATGGATTTACCCTTATCAAAAGGTTGCAACGTGACAGTAAGTGCCAGTAGCACCATGCGGTGGCTCAAGAGCTCTAAATAGCAATGTGGCTCATGATGTAGGTGGCATAATTGGTGGAGGACTGGAATGTGGTAGGAGGTAACAGATAAGCTTCAACACATGGTCTTCCAGCCCCTTCATGTCAGAAAATCCAGGTAAGGAATGCAGGAAAGGGGGTTTTTTTGTGAAGAAAAAGGGAATGCCGGTTAAAATAGCATAAAATGAGCTTTATAATTCATGGCTGGGTTACAAATATGAGAAATGTCTAGATTCAAGTGAAAATCTAGGAATCTTTCACCACTGAGTAACCACAAATGTTTGTCCATTCATGATGGAAGTCAGTGTTTTCAACACTTTTGAAGGAACTTCATATTATACCTAATATTACACTAATTCTATATAAATCATTGTGTGTGTATGTGTGTGTGTTGCATGAGTAAATAAGGATTTGAAAAATTTGGGGTTAATGAGCCATAATCTCTCTGGCAAATCTTCCCAACAAAAATTCTCAGTTTGTATAAGCCACAGACCAGACCCTGGTCAGGCTAGGTTCACAAGTAATCCAGGATCAGACTCATTTGGTTTTTGTCCAAATATACGTTTTCATAAACAGTCATTTTGTTGTTCTGGTGGTGGTAAATATTCCAGTATTAGAAGATGGGGCACTCATTCTCCTTGATGGACTCGCTTCACCTTCAGATCTGGTCACAGAAGAGATTAATTGGAATTTAGAGTTCCTGGGAATGCATTAAAGCAGACATTTTTCCCCCTGTACTGCCCTATTTCTCTGAGCCTTGCTAAAGTGGTTTACGCATGAATTTGGCAGTGGGTTTTAATGGCATAACTTCTCAAATTTAGTTTTAAAGAATGTAACAAACACATATTCGCACAGGGATTAATGGATTTGCTGATAAAACTGTTAGTCAGTTCCCACCTAATTAAATGTTGATACACAAAACCACTTAGTTTTTCTTGATTGAGAACAAGTCAAATTTTTTGAAACTTGGTGTATGACCAGTGCTTTCATACATCAGTAAAGTCACTGTGCAATCACACCGCATGGCTAATTTCTAGCTAAATTCATATCAAAATAATGTCAAATCCTCTTAGGACATGCTATTTTCTTCCTTCCACAGATTCAGTAATTAGTAGATTTATGAACTAGCCGCTGGTTATTTCAGTCATCAAATGCACAGGAACATGTGGCGTCAGGCACTGTGTAGACTGGAGCTGTGAACACCCCACCAAGGCACTTCTTATAAAAAGAAACGGCAGGCCTATGCATCATAATGTAATCAAAGCAGATGACAACCGTGGGGATCCTTGTGAAAGCAAAACATTTTTATTTTATTTTAATTAGCCAAGTGCATTAGTCCTAGTTGCTAGGGTCAAGGGGCACTATCCCTGAATCATGCCAAGCCATTTCAGCTGCCATGATATACTAAAACTAAGGATTCACTGAACCTCTCTCTTGTGCCTAAGAAGGAGAAACCTACTCTGTCCAAGCTGGGCACATACGAGTGGTTCAGAGGACAGCATTCAGAAAGACTATTGAGAAATCTGCTGTTCTCTTCAACAAATTCTCTAACACCAATGCAGATGTTCCAGGAACTTTTATTTTATTTTATGTAACATGATTGATGTAACATACCATATATATTGTTTTGTTTAGTTTGGAATTAGCAATTTTGATATCCCTGCTACAAACCAAACAAACCCACAGTAACAGGGCATACAGGAGGTATGCACATCCCAACAGGACTTTCCCCCAGCGTGCGTCCACATTGACACAAGGGCCACTGTGTAGCAAGGAGCTGAGATAAATCTCACACACCTCCTTCCTGTCTTTCCTCTAAAGCTTAATTTTCACGGTTGAGAGGTGCATGTGTCCATTCTGTATTCATTGCACTTTAAATTTCTGAAGACATGTCGTACTTTCTGCTGATTTAGCAAAAAAACCTTCATTAATTACACGTCTTGACAAGCCCTAATGCAGGAAAAGATATCAATGGAATGGTTCAAGAGGTAGTGTTTAAAATCTTACAGATGATACCAACCTTAAAACAAGCACACAAGAGTAAATGAAGAAAGATGGAAAACCTGGCATCTGCAGTCACCCAACGGGAGTAATGTGGGCGACTTATTGTAGATCAGCGGTCCTCAAAGTAATTAGGACACAGGCATACATTCATGTTACTTAGACGTTTACGGGCTTACTGGCTAACAATAACGTCTATATAAATATAAATACAGTGCCTTGCAAAAGTATTCCTTCCATATTCCTGAATACCAAATGATACATTAAAATTTCTTACTATTTTATTTTTTAATATTTAAAATTTTCATTTTATTGAAACTTAAAATCAATAATTGTCTGGTGACATTGGTTTTATGTTGGGAAACATTTGTACGATAAATAAAAGAGAAATGTTTTAACCCTGTTTCTAACCCTAACCCCCAATTCTAAACATTACAGGCACCACAGTGCTGCAGTGCTGCACACAAATAGCATGGGCTTAAATTTTAACCAAGCAGGCTGCTTTGCAGGGGAAACATAAAATGACGATTTGGTACAGTGTTTTTGAATCTCAAACCAACAAAAAGGCACACCAGAAAATAATACTTTAAAGTTTACTCAGCCTCAGTTTTTTTAAAGAGAGGTAGACCTGTCTTGGCGACCATATCAGATCACATTTTTGCAGTCACATGACACCAAGCACTCTTGCATAATTTGGCATAACTCCTCAGAATTCCCATTAGTGATAGGTCATATTCCACATTTGAAAGGGAGCAGACTTTCTTTACCAAGCAAGAAGGACATCCATCAGATCAAACAGAAACCAGTTTTGTACAGATAAAATATATTTTCATAACATATTCTGTACAATGTGGATATCTTATACAAACTGCAAGTTCAGAAATTTCCCAGATATCTGTGCTTTTGAACGTCATATAATGCTTCTGCAGAATGGAGAAACATCCAGTCATTAAACTCCTTTTTTAAAATTCAGGCTAGTACCCATTCTCAGAATGATGAGGCTCATTGAGCGATACTTGTTTAGTTGTGACTTTTATTAAGAAGTACTTTCAGACAAATAACATACGCACAGCAAACCCCATCTTCACTTGCAACTACAGAATAACGTTCTCGCTGTGGTAGAAATCTGTGCTTAACTGACTGGGTAGGATCCACTTTATTCTTTTCTGATGCACCTGCGCACTCTGCTGTCTCCATGCTTGTTCCTGCACCTGCGCACTCTGCTGCCTACATGCTTGTTCCTGCACCTGCGCACTCTGCTGCCTCCATGCTTGTTCTTGCACCTGCGCACTCTGCTGCCTCCATGCTTGTTCCTGCACCTGCGCACTCTGCTGTCTCCATGCTTGTTCCTGCACCTGCGCACTCTGCTGCCTCCA
>JAOVYW010073954.1:20933-38401 GCA_025775045.1 Hiodon tergisus
ACCTGCGCACTCTGCGGTCTACACGCTTGTTCCTGCACCTGCGCACTCTGCTGTCTCCATGCTTGTTCCTGCACCTGCGCACTCTGCTGTCTCCATGCTTGTTCTTGCACCTGCACACTCTGCTGTCTCCATGCTTGTTCCTGCACCTGCGCACTCTGCGGTCTACACGCTTGTTCCTGCACCTGCGCACTCTGCTGTCTCCATGCTTGTTCCTGCACCTGTGCACTCTGCTGTCTCCATGCTTGTTCCTGCACCTGCGCACTCTGCGGTCTACACGCTTGTTCCTGCACCTGCACACTCTGCGGTCTCCATGCTTGTTCCTGCAGCAGTTTCAGCACTTTCCTTCTCTGAAATTGATGTTCCATTAATGGCACTAGAATTATTTAATTTTAGCTTTTAAACTAGTCACTCGTACTGCGGTCGCCAAGGGAGTTATATCTCTCTTTTATCCATACATCAAGCTGAACAACTGAGGCTAATTCCACTGGGTAAACTTTAAAAGCATTCTCTACTTGGTCCATATCACATAATTCAAATCTCACAGTAGAAGCAAGGGGATAACTTCTTAAATTTTGTGAAATTAAGTTGCATAAATTATTTTGTCACCCCTTTCAAAGCAAATATTGGTAACCACAGACTAGACCAAGTAGAGTAGCCTGCTGTAGAAAACATGAATGACGTCATTGTATACGACACACGACCATCGATGGCAGGCTCACAAAAAAATGTTTTGGTTTGAATTCTCTTCAATCAACATTTTTAGAGGGGAAAAAAATGTATCTCTTTTAACTTTGAATACTTAATACAATTCTCCAGCAGAAATTTTGCACTGGACCACATACCATTCACTGCTGTATGTAAGAGTTTTAGCGTAAAAGATGTTCTAGAAGAACTCGAGTAGACAGACAGCGAGTAGTTTCTTGAAAGGGAAAGATTCGCTCGTAGAAGTGGCCGAAAAGTGTATATTTGGTCAGAAAATGCGAGAACATTTTCAAAAAGGAACAGGTGGTAATATGCTTATAATCTTTATACTCTTGACTGATCTGTTAAAGTAAGAAACACACCTCACACAAATGTGTGTATAATGTTTATGCATAAATTTGTTATTTTAAAAGCAAGAGGATTCCCATTTCTTTTCTGTTCCTATTTGAAGTGACTTTTGTATCCATACTCTTCTGCAGGAACATAAAGCAGCACCAAATGTTACAAGCTTACTTGGACAAAATAAAAGCCATTTGAGGGGGAATAAAGTGGTAAAACTAGATATAAAACCATACAACTTCCATTTTAATATTGATAGTAACTTTTTGCAATTTTAATGGCAACATTTTTTTATGAATTAAGAAAAATACTTAGTGGTAAAGAAAAGATAAAATAAAAAAAACAATGACAACCCTGAAAATAGCATCTGCAATGTTATCGTCAAAAAAATAAAAATAAAAAATTGTATCTAAACATGATTATTAAACCTTGGCAGAAGGCAAAATATTCAAACAGAAACCGTATTAATCAGACTTTGTGCCCCAGGTGGTCAACATAAGCGCCGACTGCCTCTCTCAAACATCCTATTTCACCTCAATGCACTTCTTGAACGCAGTGAAGTGGACAGGACACTGCTGCTGCTGCTGCTACAGCCCCGGGGATAAATCCTCGTGGAGAGGGGGCAAGGAAGCAGATAAAACGGAAAACAAGGCTGCTATACGCGGTCGCAGATTTACAGCAATGGTTTCTCAGTGATACAGGAAACTTTAGTCCATCTTAACCACGGCCTCAATCACTAAACCTGAATAACATGATGAGAAAAATTAAAAAGCTGAACTCCAAACTGACTTTTCCAAGACAATAAAAAGACATTTAAACAACTATTTATTTTATAGAAATTAGTGCTGCAATAACCTTATTTTATCAAAGGCAATATTATGCCTGCATTTCAGCCTGGTTTTCAGTCTTACAGAATCAATGGACAGTGCACAGCTAAGGGAGTGACTAAAAAGCAACGGCTGGCAGACTAATAGGTCATTCGTCACATTCAGTGCTGCTGCATCTGGTTTAAGTCTGGTCCTTGATTTCCATGTGTGCTGTGATGAAATCCATCCACTCTCAATGCAAACCAAGTGAAGGTCAAGCTGACACCCAGAGTGCTCTAAAAACACGTCCAATAAAGTGCGATACTGACACTGGTTTATACAAACATCAATGCAGTGAAAAAAATGGCTCTAGTATGTTCTGTACAAAAATAGTTCTGTTTTTTTACACTCAAACAAATGTCCTGCGTTGTAACTATCAGTATAAAATTACAGATTACAGAATGTAAGAAAAAGCTAAATAAGGCACATTAAAATACACTAGGTCTGCCAAACTAAACTAAAAACACAGTTACTTAACATTAAAGGAGTAAGCGACAGTTAAAGGGGCCTACTGTATTTTCATTTTCACTGTCATGATATTTTCATGCAATAACCACTAGTATCTATAGCCCTCCATAATCATGCCCTGCAATTAACTTCACACCAGGATAATGCACTATATCTATGAAAAATAATCTAAAAAACTGGCTTTAATCCTTAATTAAATTAACGTTCGAGGAATTAACAACTGCAATTACCACAGCATCGCCACAAATAATAGAATTCCTGATCTACTGTATTTAAAAAATATAAAATAGTATCTATGTGATAGAAAGGAAAGAATTTTCACAACTCGGAATAGACTTGAAATGAATTGCCATGCAAAGGAAAAAATGCTGTTGAAATAATAATCCACTATTAAGAGCACATCCGGAAAATAAAACGACCAAAATGACCACTAGAACACATTTTACTGGTGCAATTATGGATTAGCTATATATTCACAAGTGCAAAACATTACAAAGGCAGCTAGTAACATAGTCGATAACTAACTATGACTGATATACTGGATGAGCAGGATATGCAACGTCAGCGAGTAACATAGTGGATTTAACAGATTTTGACTTTTATCCTAATGAAAAGCATTTTACCCAAACTCCATCAGTAAATAATGTAGTGTAAAGCTGTGAAGTCACCATATATCTTGGGATAAGAGTGTCTTCGAAGAAACTAAACAATATAATAGAAAGTATTTAATATTCACTTAACACCTTTAATATTTTCAAACTTTTTCAGAACATAAATCAGTGGATAATCATTATTGTCCTTAAACCACCAAGTAATTTTTATTTACAAAAGGTACCATAAGTGTTGTTTATATATATATATATACTAGGTGTATTATGAGAAAAGTCCTTTCTTCTTCTTGGCATTTTTTGAAACAGTGGCAGAGGAAACTAAACTTCTGGGTGCTTCAGACCATTCGGGCATTTTCCTCTTCGTAGGATGGTTCACTTTCTGCAGGAAACAAATAAAAAGAAAAGTTCATTACTCTCATTCTAGCTTGATTCACCTTGGCTTTCCCAATTCATTATTTAGATTCGATTCGATTAATTATTCCAGCAGGCTTCGAGTCCCACAGATGCGCCAAAGCAGTTGATAAATCAAAAAGAAGTGAGAATACACAACATAGTTAGAAGGTTGCCAAAACATTTTCACACTGACCAGCTAAGAACTTTATGAAACTTTACAGTTTGTGTAAAGTCCCCACACAGTTCACATCTAACAAATAATACTCATCTTTATATTAACGGTGAAATTATCCTTAGCTCACCTTCATACGACCTTCACCCACCCACATTCATTTAACACCTTGCATGCTATAGTGCAAGGGAAAGGGAAGTTCAGAGCGGATTGGGGGAGAGGCACATCTATTGTTACGGCACAAAGGACCTGCAAACATTAGTTTAGTGTAGAGCCATTAGGACCCCTGCCTACCCTCTACCTTCCTCCCATCCCTGGCTAATGCCCTGGCCATCATGGTCCCAGTGGACATATGACATCATCAAGCCTGAAGCCATCTCAGAATGATAAGGACCAGCCTGTACTCGGGACAGTACCATTACTGGCTAAGACACTCAGGAGGTTCACATTTGTCATATTCATTTTTATCACATGAAGCATTCAGTCATATTTATATACAAGTCCATTTTAGAATACGCTAAAGACTACACCTGTAAACACCTCCAGAAAGATAAAACTGAATAGAATTAAATACATTTCAGATGTTTAGTTTTTTGTATTTGCAAAATGTTGTAAACCAAATGGAGGAGGAACGGAAGCAGCGTAACACAGTTCTTGTCCACAGGTGCCTGAACTGCCACATCAAAACTGCTGCAGGTTACACAAGAATTCAGCCTTGACAAACAGTACACCCCTTTTCAATTGCAGGTTGGTTTCAGCAAACTAATAAGCACTTGCTTTTTTTTGTGTGGGGAGGTGGCATCAGCACGCAATAGATCACATAAAATACATGGAGTCTAATCTTGTTTAGTTAATCTTTGTTACAGTGGCAATAACAAAATTGAATTCGGAAAGTGAACTACCCTGGGAGTCAGTCTCACACACACACACACACCTCCCCCACTACCCTTTCACCCTTCTCCCTACCCAGTAGCTACTAATGCCTACTGCCTGCTTACGCATGCCGAGTTCCTTGACCTTAATACTGCCAGCGCAGCCCGATTTGTATGGATACAAAATTTAATTTTTATAGTACAGCAGTTTTTCATCTATTAAACGGAAAAAATACATTAAGTAAATTATAATTATAATAACAACAGAATGTTGTTTAAAATTTGATTTTGACGTTTTAGGTGAGGAGGTGTGTCTGCAGAGAACATCCTGAGTTTGTAATTTATGTACGTTTGAATGCTTCAGGACTAACATCTTGCTTATCCACATATCACAAGGAACTCAATTTTTGTCACAACCCCTTTATCATCCAACCTTCAATTTAAAATCTTAAAACAGCTTTGAAGACAAGTGATCCCCTGAAAAGTACTTTCTGCAAGGAAATCTAAAACATCAAATGTTTGCATCGGGGGGTGTCCCAAGGGGGCGCTGATTTGCAAGACCACTGCGATTCAGCGCCGGGTCACATCGTGCAGGCCCCATCTAAACCTTAAACGGACAGACATGCATCCGTTCCGGAAACTTGTGTTCATTGGATTAACATCCATCACAATTCTCCTTAAGCCATTTATCTTTTCCTCCAAATTTCATTTCCTCTGGGCCAGTGTTTTTTTCCCCTTTTTTCCCCCCCACTTTCAATCTGTTTGCTTTTAAATCTTTCGTGACCTCGCTCACTCGACTCAAAGAAAGACGAGAGAAACAGATCTCTGTGTTTATCTATTCAGCAGGAGAGCTAATGGTTACATATTGATCAAAAGGGAACGTATAATGACCAGGAAGCTAAAGAATAAATAGAAACAAATGACACTAACTGAGAGTCTTAAATTCTAGTTTAAAATGTATTACATTTTAGTTAGCCCACTCTTATGCTGTGACATCCACCAATTGCTGGCTTTTAAAGGACCGATATTACGATAATCCACACTCTACATTAGACTTAATTTCACTAATTCGCTCAATTCTGTAAGGATCTTTAGGTTGTATGTTGAAAAAATGTAAATCCAAGTATCGGCCTCTCTAAATAGAAGATCAAGAATTAATATTTGGATTGGAATGATAATCATTTAAGAATAGATGTATTTGAGTGCAACTCAAAAGCTTACATTTGAAATGAGCTTTAGCATTTTCAAGAAAACTAAAGAAGCTTTTAATATAATGTTGGTTCATGTAAATACGTGAGAACAATCACTGTCCAAATCCTAACCCTCCAATGAAATAACATGCGGTTTGGTTTTGCTAGTACAGAAGTACTACGAAAAATCATGGTTAAGGTTAGGGTTGGTTAAGGTTAAGGCTAAAGAATTGAGCTGTAGATCAGAAATTAAGACCAGACTAAATCAATACACTGCAAAACATGCAATTAATGCAAATATACCCAGTAACAAGAAAATGAATAGTTAAGACTGAATAGATTTAACCAAAAAGTTACTTTAATATAAAGAGAGGCAAAGTCACCACACAGGTATTTCAGGCAACATTTAACTTTCCAGCCTGCTTATAAAAGGGAGAAAAGCTTTAAGAAAGACAGAAGCCATGAGAAAACCAACACCCTAAATTTTACATTAACCTCATTTTGACTGATGTACTGGATGAGCAGGATATGCAATGTCATTTTGTGTTCTTAAAATCCACAATTACAGAAATTCTGACGTAGATTCACAGATGTAATCGCATGTAACAAAGATTGGCGGTTCATTTTTTAAACTGTGTCATGACCTTTGGCTCTCCCTAATCTTGTTCATGGAACACAAGCCCCGTCTAACAAGATGAGCGTGCTGCCTAAGCCAGGGGCTAACTTACATTGGACACTCTCCTCTGCCTGACACACACAACCCTTTAGCCCGACAGATGGGGCTCCAACCATTGCAAAATATCAACCTAGCATGAAATGAAAAGCACTAACTCAGGCTCTGAAGATAAGAGATCCAAACCAAGTTATGAATTAAACCAAGCAATTTTTTTATGTTTAAATAAATCAAGCACTGGTCTAAATAAACACATTCACAGTTTACATGCAAATGTGACAAAGGGAAAAGTGTGCAAATGTCCATTCATCCATTCAGAGTTGCATCCTGGGTAGTACTAGCCAAGCTTAGAATTTCCTAACCCACATTGTGATTAAGGGTTCTATTTTGACCTGAGCAGTAGAGTGCTGTGTCGGTGCATAATTGGAAGAGCGTCTCCCAGGGTTGGATGGGATGGTGTCTCTCGGTTCATCTCTAACCAGTGACTCGAATTGGTGTGCCTGGTGCTTGCAGACTAGCTGTGCGGGACCATGCCTTTCCTCCCAATGGACACCAAACCTCTGTTATAGGCTGAAAGGTCTGCAGTGTGTAAATTGTCAGGTGGCTCGAAGGCAATTGAATCGGAGGGAGTCAAGATGCGGAATTGGCGATTTCAAATTGAACAGGGAAATTTACCAGCAACTTGCATTTCAAATTTTAGAACTAACAGTAATAAATTCTTTGTCTCTGTCAAGGCAGGTGAGAGCATCGACAGTAACGAAGTTCAGAAGTTCACACAGAATAACTCTGAAAGTCAGATAAAGCTATACTTATTTTATACATGGCTCGATTTCC
Source organism: Hiodon tergisus (assembly GCA_025775045.1). Classification (NCBI taxonomy): domain Eukaryota; kingdom Metazoa; phylum Chordata; class Actinopteri; order Hiodontiformes; family Hiodontidae; genus Hiodon; species Hiodon tergisus. The sequence goes on from JAOVYW010073954.1 coordinate 28,054, forward strand.
AATTTTGAATGGTATGAGTATGGGGCACTTGTAAGCATTTTATCAAGGCATTGGGTTTCACCAAGGCAGACACGTTCATTAAAAAACCACAACCAAGCTCATTAGTACTTGCCATTACCAGCCCTCATAGAAAACATAGTAGCTGATTATTCCTTTATTACTATGATTAGTTCAACCACATGCACTGTAGCACATTGGCCAAAAAAAGAGCTATTCAGAAAGGAGTTTGGTCAGGGGGAAGTGATCATAACAGCCCGTTTCTAGTTTCTAAGGAAACTACAAATTCACGGGACAATAATCATTAGAATCATTAAAGATGGTATGACTAAAAATTAGGATGGTTCCTAAAGTTGCAGACCTTTACGAATTGTACAAAGAATGTGTCATGGACAAACTCTGAATAAAAGAAATACTTACATACTTAATATAAAAGATATTAATACAGAGCAGAACAGCCTAAAGTAAACGAGAAATATTTCCAAACAATGCAATTAAATTTGTACTAATCAAGTAATCAGGTAATAAAGAAATGACAGAAAGGGGTGCAAGCCAACAATAATTTTCAAATAAAAAATTTCAATGGTCTCCCAAAACAAAAGCAATCCTAAAAAGGATCAAAAAGAAATCAGAGAGCTGTAAAACGTTGCTGGGCCCTAAAGCATTATAAAAAATAAATATTCAGAGCCTGGTTAAACAATGGTTAAAACTCACCTGTTCAAATACCTTTGGAGGGGAATCAGAGAACAGTTCCTGTGTTTCCTGGTCCAACTGTGGCCGATTCCAGGACGCCAACTCTATGCCTTCAGTATGTACCACAGTTTTTGGGGTAGTAACAGGCTTTGGTCTACTTGGGTCAACCACAGTTTTACTGCACACATCCTAGAAGAAAAAACAAGGACATCACAATTTCTGTCAAAGTGGAAAATCAGAGCAATTTTGTTGCATTTCAGTTTGGCTGCAGTGACCTTGAAGTAAATGCCAGCCTCACTGCTAAAGCAGTGACTATGTGGTGACTATGTAAAGAAAAGGGCCCAGTCTCCTTGTTGTAATTTGCTATTCAACATTCGCAGCACTTGCTGTGCTCACACCAAATAAGCATGCTTATTTAAAACTAAAGGAAAGCTACCACATGGAATCAAATGCATAGCTAAACATCAACACACTGTTTCGTTAACGTCATAGCTAGCTAGCAAGATCGTATTCTTAATGTAGCTATTGTAGCTATCATATATTAAATCAATGCATTTCGTTATTTTATCTTAGTAGATTGCTCTTAGGCTTTGAATCTGAAGAAAAACTAAGGCCAGACCAATGATTCTGCAACGGTGGGATTTTTAATACAGAAAATATGACAGCAACTTTAATGGTTCACAGGCAGAGGCCAATGGTAAGCAAATTGTGTCCTCATTAGGGAATTTGCTTTCATCTGTGTAAACTGGAAGCTTCCACAGCACAGGGGTTGAATACTTATGAGAGCAACCCATTTCAGTTTTTTTTATTTGTCATACAAATATTTCCCAATTTAAAAAACCCCCCAAATGTCACCTTACAATATATGAATTTGAGTTTCAGTGTTTAAAAAAAGATCAAACGGAAGGAAATTTCAATGTAACACTTGTATTTCAGTAATACAAGAGAATTGGTCAGGAGTCAGAATACTTTTGCAAAGCACTGTACATAACTAACAATTTAATATTTAATAATGAAATTAATGATTTCATACCATTACAGTATTAAGTCTTTCAGAAGTACTGTAATAATGTTTTAAATATGGAACTTAAGGATAAAACAAGTAATATTTTTCACAGAGGCTGGTTGTGGTTAATTAATGGAGGGCTCATTAGTACTTGCCGTTACTAGCTTTCCTTTGTCTAAGCAACCGTAATTGGTGATTATTTCTTAATTGTTACTTCAATTAGTTCAATCTCATGCATTGTAGCACATCGACCAGAAATAGAGTTGTCCAGCTATTCAGAACTATTCTCAACATAGTCCATAAACTGAAAACAAAGAAACTAAAACTAAACTTGTATTTGGTCAGGCAAAAGCAATCCAAAAAAGCCCACCTTCAGGACCGTTCCTTCTTTCTTTCTAAACAAACTAAAAAGATTCAGCCAGTCAAAAAAACGATGAAAAGTGAAAATGATCCCTAAAGCTGCAAACCTCTCCCAAATGTACACAGAACGTCCCCGTCATCAATGATAAGACTCTAATTGAAATATATATAGAATATAAAAACAGAATAAATAAATAATTATGTGCAAAATTATTTCCACAAATATTCTAACCCTTTATATCAGGCGTGGTCAATTTACACAGTGGAATAGCCTTAAGTGAAATTCAAAATATTTTGTATTTTTGGGGCACGTTATTCAGATTTTTATTTTCAGGGATTTTTCAGTACTTGAACACAGCAAACGAAAGGGGAGCGCAGCTCAAAATATCCTTTTCAATTCAATGGAGATTTTTCCATATGCAGTAATTAATTAATTACTGCTTGAAACCACAACAATGAAATCTTAATAAGATTTTAAAAATAAAGAAAATGAGACAAAATAAGTTTTGCCTTTTATTTCAATTCCAATTGGGATTCCACTTTTCTTGCTTAGTTACTATAAACTATATAAAATCATACTGCAACTTCAGGTATATACTGGTTGCTCACTGAAACATAAAATCCACAGGTAAAAAAAAAAATCCGGGCCCTAATGCATTGTAATAAACTAAATATTAATAGCCTGGTTAAACAATGACTCAACTGTTCTAATACCTTTGGAGGGGAATCAGAAAACAGTTCCTGTGTTTCCTGGTCCAAATGTGGCTGATTCCAGGACGCCAGCTCTATGCCTCCGGTATTTACCACAGTTTTGGGGGTAGTAACATGCTCTGGTCTGCTAGGAAATACCATGGTTTTACTACAAACTTCCTGGAAGAGACAAAAAGATTTTTTCCTGTCAAAATAAAGCTGAGCCGAAAAGTCCACCAAAGTCAAAGTTACGTCGACTAGTTTAGAGCAAGGGACATTTTAAAAACCAGGTTTAAAAATGAACATCAGAATCTTCTCTTTTACTGGAAAGAACAGAGCTACCCCAAACGTGAACCATGTCCATGTTACCTCTGGCATTGGAATTTCCTTGTACAAGTCATCATCACCACTCATGTCAGTACCATCATCGTTCATATCTGCTGATGACACCAAGGAAGAGGGCAAATGCACTTCTTTTTTCACTGCTTTGATCTACAAAACAAATCGAAAAGTCAAGCCACAGTAATGCAAGATCACATCTGTAGCACCTTACAGCTCAATATTGGGATCAGGGCCTGTGTCGTGTGGTGCGCGTATTAAATGGTAAAATGTCTTTATTTAATGATTCAGAGTCACTGAGGTTTCCACAGTCAAAGCTCACATTTGAAGCCATAAGTCAGTAGTATTCAATCCTGGTCCAGGAGCCCCCATGTTTTTGTGTTAACCAAGCTGTCCTCATTCAAGATAAATTGAGCTGTTAATGTAACAAGAATCTTGCAAGCTGTCAGGTGGGCCGCAACAGGGCCACATCCTTCCTGGTGTTAACAGTGCAGATTGGTGATAATGGTGTAATGGCGTGGGGAATGTTTTCCTAGCGCACATCAGGTTCCCTGACATCAACTGAGCAACATTCATGGTTAACTTTTACCCTTTGTCACGAGGATACTTCCAGTAGGACAATGCACTATGGCACAATGCACTTATTGTCACAGAATAGTTACAGGAACATGATCGGTCAGTTTACTGCAAACCCCAATAGAGCATCTCTGGGATGAGATGGAACAGGCCGTCCAATCAGCATCAACTTTGTGATACCATTGCATCAGCAAGGACCAATATTCCTGAGAATACTGTTACTGACATTACTGACACTTTGTAGAATCCATGGTCCAAAGAATTTGGGCTGTTCTAGACACAAAACAGGTTTCGGCCTGGGACTAGATGGGTGTACCTAATAAACTGCACATACATATAACACACACAAAACCAATGGCCTACATATGTTCAGTGGCACATCTGGCATTGTGAAGAAATGAAATCTACAGTAATCTGTTTGACAAGAGGCACCAGTAGTCGGCACTGCTGTTAACTGCAATAACAGTGAATTCATTTTCCTGAGATGATGTGAATGAAGCGATTAGTTATAATTGACAAAATAAATAGTTTAGTCTCAACCCTGAAATCAGTATTATAATTTCACCAACATGACAAATAACACTTTAAAAAATAAACTATTAAAAATGTTGCAAATTAGCATTTTAAATCTACGTAGTATTTAAAGTCTCAGGTCTAATTAACACGTGAAATTAAATTAGGACATGGAATTTTAGGAATTTTAAGAATTTTGTGCATTAGACCAAAAAAAGGCACTGCGCTACTAATATCAACCACGACATAAAAAACTACCACTCCTGCTTAACATCTGCTGCCCTCTGTTGGTCATAAATATTCTCAGACTTATTTACTTACTTCACTAAGCAAAAGAACCCATATCATTCATTACAACTAATTAAGTAAGTTACTTAGTAGGGTGACAAGAAATGCACAAAAGTGAGGTCACATTACCAAAATCCAACTATAAATGCACAAAAGGCATTGAATTTTTTCACTAAAGTAAAGTACTGTTTCATAAAGTATTGACATGGTTGCAGAATTTGAGTGCATTTTAACAGTATTTACATGGTTGCAGAATTTAAGTGCATTTTAACAGTATTTAAACGCATGCAGTATCATTATGTCTCTTAGCAGTATAAGGTATAAAACACAATATTAAAGTACCATTATTGAGAGAAATAGGAAATTAAATATTAACAGAGAGAGAATGTTTCTTCAAGAAAGATACCTGAGCTGAGTGGCGACTGACCTGTGGTTCAATCCAAGATAGCTCCTCCTGCTTAACCAGTAGAGGGCTGGAGAGGACAGCCGGAGACACCCTGGGGAATCCCCCCTTTTCGAACTCTGCCACTGTAAGTTGGATATGAAAGGTGCGGATGTCTTCAGGGATCAGGGCTCGGAGAGCCTTCATGTTGCTGAGGTCTCAGGGAAAGAATAACCAAAAGGGGAATATTACTAAACCTGTCACAATTACAATAGGCAAAAGGTTGGATTGTTGTAGATACGTAGATGCTAACCTGTAATTACGTATTACTACACCCCTCTCCAATTGGGGAGACAACATGAGTCAATGATTAACACATTTTGCAGAGAAATACAGTAGAAAAATAATGTGTTCCTGGGTGACACAATGCTGTTAGCATTAAGATGCCAGGGGGTGGCGGGGTCACCAAATTAAGAGAGCTGGAATTAAATTACTGAGCTTTGGGTCCGCTGGTACAGTTCTAAAGCAATTGGAACAGATTTATCCGTTCCGTGAATTCACAGGCAAAGCATCAGGGGAGGAAGGCTGGTGTTAATCTCTGCCTAACACGTCTGAAATTAGATCCCACCCATCGGAGACGGGATGACAAATTTGCAGAATACTGCCAGAGTAAGGGGACAATGTCAACATCACACGTATTTCTGAGAAAGCACTCGCAGTTCTGCATATCAGTCCTATTTTGATTAGGTGCACAGAGAGCCCACAAAGGTTATCATTAGCCAGAAAGGCACCCTTGTGTATAGGTGTGATCATAATTCCAAATCAAGAATGGTATGGTAGTTAAAATATACATTTTAGTGAAAAACTACTCAGACAGTAATCATATTTTATGATTTTAAAAGGAGTGGTTATACTGTTAACGTCTTCATCGTGACAAGAGGAAAAAGATACGGTACCAGCGATCCCTGGACGTGAAGTGATGATGCGAATGATGTCATCGCGTATTGGGACAGTCAAGCCAGCTCTCTCAATGTCCAGCTGGTGGCCGGCCCTGAAAGCCTGCATTAGATGGGACTCCACCACGGGAAGGGGCAGGTTGCGCACATCACATACCTGTTTCTGAGTGCACATACACACACACACCCTTAGCAACTGCAAAACAGCACAAACCCTCTACCATACATCCTCCGTCATTGTGACGGAAATTCTCTTGAAGTGTTCAGTTTTTAACTAAAAGCAGATGTCCGGATTAATAATTTTTGATGAGCCAGAATTTTACATTAGATAACAATTTAAACTAAATATAAAGTATGTATGGCGCACCTGGGTGAGCCCGGTCAGATCAGAGACAGGGAGTTGGGGTTGGCATTTACACCTTTTAGTTGGCATTCTACACATAAGCAATTTAAATACTTAAAACAAAAGACAAATTACTAAAAAAACAAAAACCTCCCTTTTGGGGAAAACGTTACAACAAACAGTATGAATATTTAAATAACAAAAGACCAAACATGTAGTTTACCCATCAACCAGACCCAGACTTTTCTAGTCTAACAGCTCTGCTGGGACTCTTAAAAACTCTTTGATTCTATCACCCTCGGGTGGTTGCCACCCAGCTTTGGCTGTCCATCAGTCCAGCTCTGGGTGTGTCCCCAGGGCCTGAGGGTCTGGCCCCAGGCCGCGTGCCACTGTATGATTTCACTTTCTGTAGCTAAAATTAACTTACGTTAGGTCTATGATCTGGCGATATGATAGCCAAACAGAACAATTCAAAATGTTGATGCTAAATGTTTCCCTGTTTATATTAATAATAATGGACAAAAAAAACACTTACCAGGCTCTTTCCTTCTTCCTGGAAGAGTCTGTAGGTGATAGCAACGCTGTCTGATAGAGAAGTAGACACAGCACTGACTGCTGGTTCTGTACTCTCCGGGAAAGGTCGTGCAGAGCTGGATGAAACATTGGTCTTGAAGGAGAGCAACGGGCATAAAATGAGGATTCCTACACCATTATTGTACAACCCTGTGTGACATCCAGAGCCTTATGGCATATTAAATCAATAAATACTTGAATTTTCCTAAACTTGACATTACCTGTGGCTTTTTCACAACCTTTCAACATATGATATACGGTTGAATACAGATTGCAGAATTGAGTAATTTGCACTCAGAGGTGTAAAAGAAACCCATAGACAGTGAAGTCCTGTAGCGCATTATAAGGATTGAGTACTTTCCAATAACTTTTCTTTTGGGATAGATATTACACCTTATGAGACCAGACTTACCTGGAGGCTTTGCTCCTGACAGAAATCACAGATAATTTTGAGCAGTGGAGCCAGCATGAGGGACTTTGCCTCAGAAACACCATCGACCAGCTTCAGAGCAACCACCGTGCATGGTCTGCAAAAAATTAAAACATATAAAAAAAATCAGTCAGAGCAGCATCAGTTCTAAATACAGATATTAACAAACCTGAAAGCTAATGAGCCAAATGATAAATCTGGTCCCACGAGTCCCTCAAAAAGGTTGAAAAAGCTAGCTACCGCCAGTTTCAGATAGCTAATCTACGATCAACGTAAACACTTTTTCTCTCCCTCACACCAAGCAAGCACTGAAAATGTAGCTGATTACAATATATCGTGCAAGAAAACGCAGTATAGCCAGCTTACTAGATCAAAACGAGATGCACTCAAGAAAATTCGCATTTTACACTGGATTTGAGCAGATTTCTGCTCAAAAAATTAAATCATTAAATCGCTAAAATCATTAATACCACTATGCCTATACTTCCCTACAGAAAGAGCAAATTCTAGAGTGAGAACAAGAGAAAGAAAAAATGTATTAAACCAGGTAGCCTTCCCTGTCAGTTCTATCTTTCCACCTGTTTATTACAACCGACACTAAGCCTGAAACATTAGTCCACATGGAGCATACCTAATTTTAGCCATGTCAAGGAGGATCTTGTTGGTGGCCAGTATGGCTGGCGGAATATCCTTCTCACTGGCCAGTTTCTGTCGCCCAACAACCAGCTTACCATAAAGTGCCGTCTTCCCATAAGAAAAATAAATGAAAACAGATTTAATACCTTTTCAGAAGTGATAAAAAACATCTAACAAGCATCGTATTGACACAAGAGCAGCAGTATTTCTTGGGATGACTACATTAGTTTGTAGTTTAGCTCAGTTCTACCATCACATAAGCCACGTTATTAGCCTCGGTGATCCAGCTAGCAGGAATTGATGGTTGCTGACCATGTTGGGATGGACACATGGATCACCATGAAATTCAATCTGCTAGCAAATTATGAAAGTGCCAGTTGTAGTTTGGTGCAAATTTAAAACGGCTGCTAAGGACGAAAAATCATGCTTTCAAAGTACTTGATAATCGTGTGTCGTTTAGAAAACCGAAAAAGGCAAATTTTAATCAAAGGAAAATGGCCTCCGATATTTTATGTGACTGAGAAGAGGCTGATGGTTTACTGTTATTATTTATCTGGAGTGGTTATTAAGTCCCCCTCACGTAGGTTTTATGTTACCTGCAGTTCCAGTTCTCTGGGGGAGATCGCAGGAGGCTCAAGTTTAGTCACTTTCACAGGGGATCTCAGGAAAGGACCACGCTGAGACCTGAAATAGTCCAGTGAAAAACACCCAGAAACAAACAGACTAAGGTATGAATCAACAATTAATTTCCAAAAGGACGAAATAAATGCATGTTTTAGAAATTGTATAAGGGCAAACAGTTGAAGTTTTTTACTTTAGTATGCATTACAAATGTCAAATACAGTACATCCACGATAAGTGGCTACTGGTGTACATAATTACTATTGTTAAGGTACTGAAGAAACCACATAAGAAACAAATAATACCTCAAAGATGAAGTTTCCGCAGCCTTAGATAATTTACTTGTCCCTGGTGTGGAATGGGGATTCAGCAAAGGTTTCTGAGAGGGAGGGAGAGCAATATGAAACGGTTTGTGCTTTCCTAATCTGTTCAGAGTTAGAAACAACACTAACCGACACACATTACTGCTTTACCAGCACAGTCAGGAATCCTGCGGAAAGCGGCACAAAGTGCTTACATAAAAGCAAATGTCATGTCTCTAAAAACAAGGGGATAGCATACAATAATCAAGCCAAGTATGCAGGTCAGCAAGAAAAATAATGTCTCAAAAATGCTTTGTAATTAGATTATTATTTCCATCATGGTAGTATTCTTAAATATGTGCAGTTACCTGAACTGAGGCGCCTGAGAGACTGCCAGGAAGACCAGAGACAATTGGAGAGGGAATGTATCCCGGTCTAAAATGTATTAATCATTATTTGTTAATTTCAATGAATAACAATATAAAAATGCAGCAATATAAAGAATAAGCAGCACTCCAAGTCCTAATTTTCTTTTAAACTATGAAAAAGTCGTCTTTTCGACGACTCCCACCACCACACGAGTGAGAGGACAAATGACTAGTCTTCTTCAATCCCATTCGCCTTAAAGCCACCCGTCTTTTTTCTGTACTGCGGGAGTCACAGCTTGCACGAGGGGTTAAGCGCTGATTGGAGGGGAGCCACATCTCTCTCAGTATTGCCAGCTGAGCCACACGGGAGGTCACAAGTTCTCGTTTTCTGTTTTATGGCTTTTTATGTATATACTTACACATTTCGTTTCACAATCACCATCGTAAATGTATACTTTTACACTTTCGCAACCAACATAACAGAATTATAACAAACAAGTCATTACTAAAAGGGTATTACTTAAATACAAAAAGATAAATTTCATGGGGGAAAAAGGCAGTGGGAGAGGCAATCGTTTTTTGTTTCGTGCGTTTTGTGTGTGTACAGGACTGTAGTGACAGCCTGAAATGGAGCCTGTACCAGCAGAGCTGTGAAATGATGGTTTGCAACTAAGAAGATATCACACCTGTCAAACTGATATGTCCGGGAGCCATGAAACTGATGCCGATTTAGACACATCTCACACTCAACTGAAGAAACAGCTGCTTAAATGTGAACCTATTTCCCTTTGGGAGAATTCCGGCAGGAATGTGAAAAGCAAGAGACAGACTTTAAAAACTATTTCTACATTTGTATGCAGCTGCGCAAACAAGTTTTTGCCTGGAAAAAAATCACTTAATAGACAAAAAAACTAGACTTAGTAAACATTAAGGCATTAAACCATTAAACCATTAAACAAAGCTACTTCAACAATGGGAATTTCTGATTTCACCCTACTGATCTTATAATATACGTGCGATGATAACCATAACTATAACTAAACACAACAGCTTGAGTTCAATAAAGTAAAGCATCTGATTTACACCTAGAAACAACAAGTGACATTTATAACCCTTGCAATGACTTCAATTAAGGCGTGAGGAAAAACCTTCAGCTGCAAGGACTGCCGTTTGAGACCCCCGCCCCAAAAGGTTTACATCTAAAATCAGGAATTACCTTACTAAGTAATAACCTACACAATGTTCTACCAGTTAGATCTGGATTTAAAAGGGAGA